>CAJNIZ010032968.1:16137-71281 GCA_905231905.1 Symbiodinium pilosum | reverse complement strand
GGACTAATGGGAAAACTGAAAATTACTTCAGAACTCCTCAGCTTGGACTAATAGGGCGAATCTTGGGACAGCTTTCGCAATACGTCTGATACAGGCAACTAGGTCTGCAAGGCTCCATCGTGACTTTCAGGTGTGTCATTATGTTCTTCGACGGGGCATGACCTTCGGCCTCAGCCTTCAGATTCGGGGACATCAACCAAGCAACCTTCTTTTTGCATCTGCCTACATATACCGATATACCCTGACAACAGCAGAAGCTTAGCAGCCCACGTCTCCACCAGGTTGCGATACAGCTAGTGGCAATAAAATGAACATGTAGCCTCTGCTCCGGACATGTTCCATGCTCTAAAGATGCTGCCAGATTCTCAGACCTGAAGAAGCGTTCACACGATCCATAATTCCAAAATACTGAAGCCGTTGACACCAGCACAACATTTGAGGATACTCGGAGGCTGGGCTTATAAGAGGTGAGCACTGGCACGATCGCGACCAACGCAAAAGGAGAAGCATCGCCGACATTCGACCAGTGCTGGCGCTGCAACAGGTTTTTCGGCATGCGAAAGCGATAGTGTTTGGATCAGGGCTTTGCCCTGGGCCATGAAGGGGCGAGCAATGTAACTAACATCTCAAAGGCCATGAGCCCGAGAACAAAAATTCTGGATTACAAGCCATGAAATGGCGAGGTATCAAGCAGGATATCACGATGTTTGTATCCACGTGAAGGAGTATGCAAGGCGAGTGCAGGATAGCATTGCTTGTCAGTCAGATTCCTGACGTGTCTCCAGGTGGCGTTTGGAAAAAAAGGGTCCGCGTGAACCCCATAAGCTGAGCTGCCCATCTTGGGTGAGAGTGATGGAAAATTACAATCAAGTTAACTCTTACTCAGTACAAGAGGTGAGACTGGGTTGTAGTGCAGCCGCCTAAACGTCAGCTCGCAGAGGCCTCCTCCGTGCTGCCAAGCTAGACCTTCAGCCACAGCCCGGAAATTCTTCGGTGAGCATGAGCCTCGCACATTGCCACCGGTTAAGGTTTCAGCCGTGGCTAATGATCACAGTGTCACCGACTTTGAGAGACTAGTTTATGCAAACTTCCTCCATTCACGCCTGCTTCGAGTCATGACACCTCCTCTTGCGAGTCCAGTATCCTAGCAACTCTCAAGGATGATGTCTGAATGAACATCTCATTTTCAGTAGACCGCTCAACATCAGTGGAATCAGCTGCATATTGACCCCGGCTTTCCTGAAGCCTGAACAACTCTCCGGCCCACAGCTACCACAACTGGATCAAACCCAAGCCTCACGTGCATCCCATGTCTTGCCTCCAAACCCTCATGGCAGTCGTAGAAGACGTCCTGGCAACATCCAACGCTAGAACACAGCGACCATGACAAAGAATGCAAGGGAGTTGCCTAGAAAATGTCCTCCAGACAATTGCTGCACAAAACAAACTACTTCGTTTGGCAATCTCGGCAAAGAGTTGGGTGCTGTGCTGAACATGTCTCCCGAAATCGTGTCGCCACACGCTGCCACACCTTTTCAGGATATTGTCATTTCAACTGTTGTCTAAATCACGCAAACTTGGACTGTGGGGCTTGGGAGGCTATTCGCCTTAAACCTATGCCGCCGGTACTCTTGGGAGATCTTGGGAGCAACGCTCTAAACTGTGAGGACGCTTCAGGAGAAAAAGCTGTGGACCCAGAGAGAAGCTCTACAGGCAAAGAAGTCACCATTAAGCAAAACAACAGTTGCAGGTAACCTAGCTGCCCAGCACGCAACGCTGTCACAAAAACTGGCACGGCTGCACAGTGTTAATGTTACGGTCCTAGCTAACCCATCACAACCCTCATTCCCCGTCAAACCCTAAGAAACCTTCCCAACTTCATGAGGCTTTCCACTGAGCTCTCAGAAAATCGCCTTGAGAGACGCTAAGCGCTCAGCCTGGCGGAGGCTACAGACAGGGCTGGGTTTGGGGGTGTCAGTACTTCTTCTGGCTTCTACAGAAATTGATGGGTTTGGGTGTGTGTTTTTGCAACTGCTACAGTTTGAAGGAACATGAAGTTTGAACACGTTAACCCTCTTAGCCATGCCGTGAGAACAAAGGAGAACCAACTGCCCTCCCGCTTCTTCGTGAGTGCAGCACTGACCACCCATCATGAGGTGATGCTGAGGATTAGATATAGTCCCGGTCAAGTAGATAGAATACGGCTTTGGGTGTATCATAAAAGATCCTCATATACTCAACATTCTATCTACTTAAGGGGGACTATATCTCAGAGAGGGTACTCTCCTGGAAGTAAGTGGCCTCAGCAACTGCCGCGCGCTTCTCCCGCTCGGCACGCTGGGCGGCTTGAACTGCAACCTTACAGTTCAGGGTTTGCAGCTCAAGATTTACAGCTCAGGGTTTAGGACTTAGGATTCAGCATGTAGAGGGGCCAATACAGTAGGACTTTACGGGCTGCAGAGCCTACAGTATGGGTGCTTCAAGTTCAAGGTGCCGCTGCACGACTGCCAGGATACTTTTTGAAAGAAAATGCGGCCCGCGCATCACATGAGATAGGTGGAGTCAATTCCAGAACATTCGGAGAAAAAGGAATTTGAAGTCTTTCGCTTGACTGTCAAATGTTAAGAACATTGCTGACATGCGCAGAAACATCAGTCCTCCAGCCTCAGTCTGCGGATGCCTTATCCCCTAAACCCTAAACCAAAAAACCACCTGTCTTGGACTGCCGTCCACGATCACAGCATATGAGCTTTCTCTCCGTATGAGCTTTCTCTCCGAAAACTGGGAGCCTCACGACCCCAGCGAAACGTACGGATTATGAAGTTCTTGTGAGGCTCACCCTGAAGGGTTAACATCTGGGGAATGCCCCGGCAAGTTGTAGCATCGTACCTCATGGACATAGGGTTATTGGCGGTCACATGAGGGCGTCTTTTGAATTTATCATCCATTGGCCCCCCCACCCGAGTATTCCCATGATGATAGCAAAAAAAGCAGTACCTCAGCATCATATACCAACCTTACAGCTGCTCGAAACCTGCGCCAAGATGCAGTCAGCTGCCTGCGGAGATCTTCCTGCCACACTCCCAGCACAGGCGTGGGAATCGTGTAGGCCACCACTACTGCGGTACTCTAACTCATTGTGTAGGGAGAGTTGGAGAAACTCTGTTTTCGTCGATCCGGGACCTCACAGCGAGAAGGCAGCAGAGCTTTGCAAAGGCAAAGAAAGGCAAAGGAATCTTGGTGAATAGAAAAGTGCTGAATATGAGCAGGAATCCGTATACTGGGACTGGATTCCGGGTACGCAAGGAACTAACTCATTCCTAGATAAGCATGGAGAATGCATATCATATAAGTATCATCCTGCCTAAGCTCCTTCATAACAAGAAGATCGCGTCATCTGCAGCTGGACTTCCATGGATACTTGCCTTTGAAAAGTGCTGTTTAGGGTTTGGGGAATCTTCCATTCAGCGCTTTGACGTGAGACGCAGAGCCAGACACAGCCGCGGCATCACAAGTATCGGGAAAAGCTCGCACGGCGCCGGGCGCAGCACCTGCCTACATGTTCCCTGCATGTGCTACCTACTTAACACACACACACAGACATACACACACAGAGCGTCTCTTGAAAACAAAGTTCACCAGCGGCCTGAAGGTTCTTCTGAGATCCGTCGCTCCAAGTGCACAGTACCATGATAGGCGCTTGCTCTAGGCCCGAATACCCCAAGTCTCCCTGTTCGGCATTCCCCTGCATTGTACCCCTACTTTTCTGTGCATCTTCAAACTGCTGAGTGTAGTGACTGCAGTGGATACAGCAGAGACAGGCAAACCGGCGGGTTCCAACCAAGCCCTTATATCAGGAGATTTCAAGGATTGGATATGGGGAGCAGAGCTGAGTAATTAATGGTTTTATGGGGTAACATAGGGGGTTATAGGGCTGGTACTGGAGTTATGTGGGGATATAGGGATAATGGAAAAGAAAATGGAAACTACTATATTGTAATGGTTACTATGGTCCAAGCTTGAGATTTCGGGGGAAGGCAGCAAGATGAGGACAAAAGGATGCCAATCCAGAGAAATACATTCTTGTCTTACATGCGCGTCTGTTTCCCGCAGAAACAAACCCTAAACCCCAAACCCATATCTTACATGGCTTTCCCAGTGAAGCAGAAGCGCTCCAAGACTATCGCGCCACTTTTCATGTGCTCATCTTCATCATTGCTTTTAAGTCCGTTTTGAGAAAATCCGATTGAGGACTGCCTCTTGCTTCCGTGAAACTTGTGAAAATTGAAATTGGGTCAGTACGAGCAGTGTTTTTCCTACTCAGGCATCCCCCGCCCCACGGTGCTCTGCATTTTCTTCCTCGGCGCGCTGCCGGTGATGGAAGTTCTGCGCTCATGCCGTGCCGATGATGACCCAAGCCGGTTTAAGATTTTACGGCTCGACTACAAGACATTGGGTTCTGCCTGCGCTTGGACCTCCCCAGGTTGGTTTTGATTTCTGATGTATGGGGACTTTCTACAGATGTGATACATCAAACTGGGCTCCCTACCATCCACACAAGGTTGCAACATGGGCGCGCAAGAGCGCAAGAGAGGCGAAACGTAGGACCAGCCCATAGGTGCAAAATATCTGCTAGCGCAGCATGGCAAACCCTGATCACAATCCACCCCAAATTTGCAGCTGCAAAGAAGAAGCAACCAAATATCAAAACCTGAAGCGCTTAACTTCGAATGCATCGCCGTCGTTTTTTCATCACTATAAAACTTGACACCCCTAAGTGCAGAAACCTAGACCTTGAGCCCATGCTACGCTGCAGCAGGTAGGAGGTCTACAGCAGCAATAACAACAGGTACAAGTACTGGCAGGTACTTGTACTCATATATATACAAGCAACCGTACCAAGTAAACATGCGGAACACGAGTAGCTATTCAACCTTTAATTAAGGCCCCAGCTCAACGCAGGAAATGTTACGCCGCCCTAGTCTTTAGGCATGAAGGTCAACTTCGTAGCTCGGCATCTACCAGTCTTGCCTGCTGATTCTTACAGCCAGGAAGGACTGTTGACAGACGAAATCCTGCAAGGCCCAGGTCTATAGGATAATAGTACAGTTCATGGAACAAAGAATGCTCAAAGTCATGCAGAGCTTTGTCCAGGACACTATGGGCGCGGTGTAGCCCTGGAAGCCCAGTTACGCATGTAGGAGAATCTGGACTGCTGTGCCTCTACACAGCTCTCTTTCAATGCGGACCCTACTTTCCCTGTAGAAGAATGACCCCTTTGCATCGATGCACAAGGCTCGGCAAACCGCCCAAGAGGCGAAGCAAATCCTTGCAAAAACTAAGTTAGCCAGGGCATCTATGAACCATGCGAGGCTCACTTGTGGAGCACGCCAAACTATCCGTTTCCAGTCTTTAAGCTGCAGGGTTTGCGGTTTGAAGAGCTTCGGGTCTCGAAGTGGGGTCTAAGTCTAAGCTTTGCCGGCTGAGTCCGAATACCAACCAGGGAGGAAAAGTTTGACGAAGAAAGGGGGTATGCCTTCAGCATTCCTCCAAAGAGCGGGCTTGGGGTTCAGGAATTGGTTCAGGAGCTGGGACTTTTGGGTGTGCAACCTACGACGAATTTGGGGGTTCAGCATGTTTCGTAGGATTTCAAAATCCTGTGCCCGTGAGCCCTCGCAGCTTTCGGATCTGCACCCAAGTCCCTAGACCCTGCAGCTCCATGTCTGCACGTTGAATCTTAAAGCTTGTTCAACGTAATGACTCAGAACCCGGGCGGCTGCCCTTACGCCCCACGCCGGCTTCTGTCATCACAGTGCGTCGCGTCTTTCTCTGGCTCACCTTCTTGAGGCTGCTTTCCATGGGCCCTAAACCCTAAGCAGAAACCCTGTAGCAAGCCTAAGAGTTTTCGTCCAACACTTCAGACTCACTGGCTTAAGAAAACTTCAGGACTACATCCCCTACCAGGAAAGATCAAGACCCATGAATTCAGGCTTCTATAGTAGCCTTTCCAAGCCTCCCGGACACTGAAGCGGCAGACCCAACTTAACCGTGATATTCTGCCTGGAGCATGGAACACTCATGGACTTACGGCCTGAGCACTGCCCCATGCGTATCCTCTGTTATGCATTGTTTTTGGCTTTTTGGGCCTGGCCTTGAGGCGGGGATTCGGGGCTGGGGGAAGCCGATGGGGAACAGTCAGTACGTGCATCAGCCATGCCATGATTGCTTTGGCAGTCCCCATCTAGGCCTCCATGTACATGGTAAGGCTTGGAGGGTATGTTGTTATGTCGCTACAGCAGCAGGTATGCAGGATTCTTCCAAATTATGCAGGCGTCTGCCATTTCTCCCGTTGAGGGGTTCAGAAATAGGTAGATGTTCCTTGATAGCAAAGAAATGTCCAAGATCTGGCGCCCGCCAGCCTTCGAGATGTGAAATTTCTACGACCCAGCCTAGTTCTGATAACGAACTCCCCTTTCCTCGTCAAGTCTCATCCGAACTGCCCCTCACAAACAATCTGGTAAAGAAGTGCCACATGATTAATTTTGGGAGGACTCATGGAAAAAGAACGATCCCCAAGGCCTTTTTGAAAAGCCGTAATCTTTGAAAGCTCTTCTGAGGCTCCCCTGCCGGTGTGGGCAAAGAATCAACAAGTCAATCACTATAGTCCCTATAAGCCCAAGATGCACGCAAGTGCATCCTGAAATCCCCAGAAAGCCTATTTTATAACTGACCCACAGAACCCTAAACCCTAAACCCCTATAAACCCTAAACCCTAAACCCCTAAACCCTAAATCCCTAAACCCTAAACCCCTAAACCCCCTAAACCCTAAACCCCTAAACCCTAAATCCTATCAATGAACTCTGGATCTGCTCCGGCCTCTGAGGCGGTGGCAGTCACAGTGGCCCACGCCACGCAGCCCAATGTGCCTCGGCTTCGGGCGCTTACTTGCCTTTGCTTAGCTGGGAATGAAGGAATGCTACCACAATGGGTTATGTAGAGCTTAGGGTTTAGGGTTTGGAAGGAATGGAAGAGAAACTGGAAACTACTATAGCGGGTTATGACATAAGGACTTCTATAGAAGCATCCATTCCTTCATTCCTAAATGGTCAGGTTTGGGCTTTGGGGTTGGGTGTTTGGGGCTTAAGAATGTAGTTTGCTTGGAGCCTGGAGGTCGAGGTTTGGCTTTAAGTTTAAGCTTGGGATTTCGCGGTTGCAGCGGCTTTGGGGTTGTCAATTGGGGTTTGGCATTTAGGAAACCACTGGGCTTAGGGTGCCCCAGCCTGCATGTATACTCCACATCAGCGTCTAGCGGGCAACTTCATGCGGGGATCCATAAGCAGGGGCTCCAATGCAAACCCCGATCTTGGAAACTCCGGTATAGGCTCAAAAAACGAGATGTGAATGCTTGACCTGCTTTGCGTTGGAAATCCTAGCCATGCATGCTTTGAAGGACAAGGCGCTTTCGTGGAATGATGAAAGATTGGTTTCTGCCAAGACTTTTCATTATTCCTTTGGAATTCTAGTGTGGCAACCCCAAATACTTCCAACATATAGTCCAAGCATGCCTTTTTGTTGGAGATGCCAGCTCTGCGGCCTGAATCCTGGGTCTAAAGCGTGGAGCTGGAACAGTCAGAGCCTGATGATGTCTCTAGGAGGCACCTCATGGCACACGGTGAGGTACCTGTGGCCTATAACCCAAAACATGAAGCCGCAAACCCTCGCGCCTGGCAAGAGAGGTTGCAGGATCTCTATGCTGGATATCAGCCTGGGACTCAGGCGTTCGTTGCTCCCCGCGGTTGCTTGGTGAGGAACATGGCAATGAAGCGATCAAAGGCTTCATAACTGCAGGGATTTCTTTACAAGAACATGTTTCTGGTTCCAATTGCTTTGAGTCCTTACGGTCTTTACTACGAACCAGGGAGTACACGATGCTTTTACTTTGGGCATTTCTTTGGGGTAAAGAGGACCTCCGAAATGGGCTCCACCGTTGCGACAGCTCTGCTACTTGCAGTCCTTGTCGAAACTGGCTCTGATTACTACTGTTTAGGGTTTAGGGTTTCCCAAAATTAGGGGGTACCTACTATAATGGAGAATCAAATGGAAAAGAAAATGGAAAATGAAATGGAAACTGGGATTATATAGGGGATTATAGGGACCATTCAGGTGCCGCACAGACCTTGACATGTGCAGGTTTTACTCGAGGTGGCGGCAAAGATTCTTGTCAAGCTGTGGGGCTGTTCGTCTCACCTTACAATCTCTGAACAAAATGTTGGAGCTTTTCTCGGCGCATCCGCTTGTGACGAAGAGACTCCTAATATATATATATATACAGATGTTCTGACTATTGCCACATCATTGTTCCTATTAATTCGTTCATGATGTATTCTGGCTTACCAGACCAACAATGTTGATAGCAGACTTGTGCAGATGGATACCACAAGGCATTCCGTAGGGCGCAGGAGAGGCTGCGGCATTCGGGGCAGGTCCCTATAGGGATGCAGATTCTATATCACAGTGGGCATGTCCAGGAGAAACAGCAAGCATCGATGCTTCCCTAAATGGCACGGAACCACAAAGGAGCTTTACTTGAAAAGAGACGGCTAATAAGCGGCCTCCGTGCAAATGCGGGGGAGCGTGGCCTCGTATTGCCCTGAGCCTGGCACTGCGCTTGCTGCCCTTGTTGGGTACTTTCGACGGTAGCGCAGTTTGGGCTTGTACGGTAACATTCAATGCTTGCAGGTATACTTGTGTCTAGGTTCATCAGGTGGATTTCCACCAGCAAAGGTCGTGAAGTTTGCTGTCGTGATAAGTCATGTGACAAACAAGAATGTTCTTTCCTGACTCTCGTGCTTGCTTTGGAGTTCCGGGGATTGGAGTATTGAAGGATAACTTGCAAATAGACCTAGAACAAAGTGGTCACATCCTCGCTCTTCCCCCTGAACCCGCTTCATTCAAGCCTTCAGCACACATTGTAGGCAGTACCCTGTACAGGCCAGGCAGGCAATCTGGGCTTCCCTAGATATGGGAACGTCCAGCTTCATTCTACCTTCTCGAAACCCTCAGACAACGACAACCCTGCAGACCCAAACCCATCCCCGGCATGTTCTACCACGGACCGCAAATGCAAGACACGCAGACACACAAAAACTGCATGCCAAGTCGGGACGCCTACAAACTAAGGCCTCAGTGTGGAGGATCGGGGACTACTAGGCCTTTTTGAGGCGTCTTCGAACTAATGAAGGTCGAACACATTAGTTTGGGGAGTGCCTATTGGGGGTGAATGGTAGTCCTATGACCGAAGCTATTCGGGGTTTGTCTTATGTCCACCTGCTTTTGCTCAGGGAGCTTGGCCTGCACAATATCCATGGTGAGCTACAGTCCAAACTCCTTGAAGGGGGGTTATATAAGGGGTTATGTAGGGGACTACAATAGGGGTTATCAAGGGGGATTCTAGGAGGATACGTGGTGTCCGCACCATACTCCCGCAAAACGATCGAAACTCATCCACGACAACCCGAAATAGAAATCCATGATTGTGGGAAATTCTGCTGATCCCTATCAATGGCCAAAGGCTCCCCCTAATCGTTAAGCCTTACACGAAGTGGGACGTACTACTCGCTTACAAACAGTCCGAAAGAACCCCATATAAAACTACCAAAGCCCTATAAAGAAAAACCCTATATCCATGTGCCATGAAGGTGGCCATCCAGTTCCTGGGCTTCCTCACGGCGTGCTCAGCGCTCAAGCGAGCCCACTCCTCGCAAACACGGTCAAGGGCTTCTTCTGGCCAGGCAGTCGACCCAAACACCTCAATAAAAACCACCATCATCATCATCATCATTGTCATCGTCATCCTCACCACCATCACTATCAGCATCATTGTTGTCAACTTACACAATCCGGCGCGGAAGCTTCCAATTAAGGCGGCGGATACTGCCCTGTACTGCTCAATTGCACGGAACGCATAGCTCGACTAGTTTACACCCCTCTGTTGGCAAAAAATCTAGTAAACCCCGCCTGACTGCTTTTCTCCTATCTGGGTACCCTCGGAATGTTTGCCTTCCAGAAGCTCTAGGCTTGCTGCAAGCCAGGCACTCCAAACCCGAACCTGACAAACCCCCCCAATGCAGCCCTGCAAACACCGTAACCCTCATCACTCATCGTTTGTCGAATGTAAGGGAAATGTGTGGGGTTCAGGGCTAATCTGCGATTGGCATGTCAGGATAAGGGGAGCGGGTCTGCCCTGAACGGCACGCAGCGCCTCGCGGAAGCCGGCCTGCATGGATCGCAGTATGGATCATCAAAGTGAGGTTTAGTCAAACAAGATTATGTGATGAACAGCATGCATGGCCTAGCAGATAACCTCGTTTTCAGCCAGTCCTAACTCAAACAACAACCATCAATCTAGAAGCTGGGGATCTGCACGTACGCACCTAGCTACGGTTGTCCTGAGGCTGAGCCCCGCACCTCGAACTGGTCCAGGCCGAGGAATGTATACCACGTCATGGCGCCAAGGCAAACCGCGCTAACCCCGTGCGCTTCAAACTTGCCGGTTTCTAGCATGGAATGAAGGAGCGGAAATGGCACTGAGTGACAAATGATGTTGGGACCATGTCCTTCATACGATGCGGCCGCCACAATTTTCCCCGCAAAAGCTGTGAAGGTGTGGAAGCTGTGAAAGTCATGAGAAACACCTGCATCTTACATGGCTTTCCTACTGAAACAACAGCACTCGAAGACTATCGCCGCAAAAGCACCACTTAATGTGCTCATCTTCATCGCTGCATTTGTCCGTTGTGAGCCCCTGCTTCCATGAAACTTGTGGACATTGGGGGGGAGTCAACAAGAGTTTTTTCTGCAACCCAGAACTCCCCCATCAAGCTACTTGCAAAGCCCTTCTGTATTGTTTACACAGGTACCTTTAGCCAGCTTGTCTAAAGCATGTGTCTGCAGTGTACGCAGCCGATGCACCAACGGAGGCCTGCATCTTCTTCCGCGGCGCGCTGCCGGTGATGGAAGTTGTTGTGCTCATGCCGTGCCGAAGCTGACCCAAGCCGAGCCAGTTTAGGGCGTTATGGTTCGAAGTCTATACTACAAGACATCATGGTCTTGTCTGTGCTCAGACCCTTCAAGGTTGGTATCGGTTTCCGCTGTATGGGGACGATCTAGAAATCTAATACTTCCAAGTGGGATCTCCATTATCCACCCAACATTGCAACCTAGGCGTGCGAGTGAAAGAGACGCGAAACAGAGGACTAGGCTCCAGGCGCAAGATATTTTCAGGCGCAGCATAACATGCCTTGATCGCAATCCACCCCGCAAGCTGCAGCTGGAAAGAAGAAGCAACTTAATATCAACACCTGAAGCACTGAACTTCAATGCGTCGCGATCGCTATACCATCACTATACAACTAGGCATATACCAAAATGCAGAAACCTAAACCCTGAGTCCGTGCTACCCCGAACCTGCACACTCCCCGACCCTTAAGTCAATAGTAGTACTCATAATCAAAGGAAGGTACTAGGAACAAAACCTCTAACTAAAGACCGGGAATACGAGCTCCTATTAGACCGTGAAAGCCCCAACTCAACACACAAACTGCTCAGTCGACCTAGGCTCTGTAGGCATGCGGGTCAAGCTCGCGGCACCTACCAGTCTTACCTGCTGACTTTCACAGCCAGGAAGGACTCTTGACAAACGAAATCCGGCAAGGCTGAGGATGATCTGGGCCCCGAAAGTAAATGAAAGAATGGCCCAAAACCCCTGAAAACAGCCAAAAGGGCTGTATTCTACATACTTGTGGCGTTCAGGTAGGCGGATGGTGCCCTTCCTGTAGCATAGAACACTCCAAGTCATGCAGGGTTTCGTCTGTCAACAGTATGAGCGCGGTGTAACGCTGGAATCCAAGTTGCGCATGGACTGCTGCTCCTCGACACACTTATCTCCATGTTGTTCATGACCCTGCATCCGCAAATGACCTCACACGGCCAGTCAATGAGCTACACCAACATAGGTTATGACGACACATCCTGCAAAGCCCACGAAGGCAAAGCTAGCCAGGGGCCATCTACAAAGCACCCGACCCTCACTGGTGAAGCACGTCAAGCTATCAGCTTCAAGTCTCTAGCCTGCAGGGTTGAGGGGTTTGAACAGCTTTGGGTCTAAGAATTGAGCCTTGGTGCTGCTGAACCAGAGCTCTAAGTATGGAGGAAGGTTCTTGGGGAAGGAAGGGAGTATGCGTTCAGTATCCAGGGTTTGCCTGGCCGGGCGGCAGGTTCAGGAGCTTAAGGTGTGGAACTCAAGACAAGTCGGGCGTTGCGCCTGCTGCACGGCTGATTCGCCGTAGGATGCGCGGGAGTTGCTGTGCCCTCGCGCCCTGCGGGCCTCTTCAGGCATCACAGTGCTCAGACAAGTGGTTCAGCGCGTTTTTCTCTGACTGAGCCTTGCTGAGGCCCCGAAAAACCTCAACAGAAACCGAAATCCTGCGCCATCCTATCCAAAACACGAGACCCGCTGACTTGCGGGAATAAATTACTACCTTCCCTCCGGCAAGGTCAAGACCTATGGCTTTAGGCTTTTAAAGCCTTTTCAAACCTCCCGGACACGGAGGTGGCAGATGCCATTTGACAGCTAAATGCTGCCCAAAAACAGAAAACAGCTCACGGACTTACGGTCTGAGCGCGGGCTCTTGCCGACTCATGCCTCATCCTCTGTCCTCCATGGCATTTTGCTTGGACTTTGCATGTAGCTTTCGGGGACAAGCCTAGACAAGGAGACTCTTCCCAACTGTTCAGGCTTTTTATCATCCTCCCCTTGAAGACTTTAGACAGAAATGTTCCGCTATAGCGAAGAAACGTCTGAGACCTAGCGTTTGCCCACCTTTGCCATGTTGGAAGCTGAAGAATTTCACGGCTAAGTGTGAGTCTGCCGACACCCTGAATCATCCTGGTGATGCCTCAAGCGAACAGCCCCCTTCCAAATTGGCTAACCAACAAATGCCACATGATCCCGGGAGGCCTCATCAAACCAAGTTTGCTCACCCCGGCCCCTTCTGATCATTGCAGCCTTTCGAAAAGCCACTCTGGGGCGCGTTGGCTAGTATGGTGAAATACCCCGACAAATCTGAATGTAGCTCCCAGAAAATCCACAATCCCCCCCAAAAAACATTTCTATGAATCAAGTCGAGAGCTACTCAGGCCTCTATCAGGGGCTGGCACTGGGAAGACCGGTCTGAACGCGCCCCAGCAAGCCTCGGCTCGCGCTTTGGGCTTCATGCGTTGGGGTGGGGGATTAGGGTTTAGAGTTCATATTGCATTGGGTTTGGAGGTTTGGTTTCGGCTTCAGTCTTAGTGCCCGGAATGGAATGGCTTGCTGCAAACTTTAAAGTTGGGAACGGAGGGACTAGGGTTTCGGAGTTTAAGGTCCCCCAGTCTTGATGCATGCCCACATCACTGTCCAGTGTGCAACGATGTATGCCGGTTTCCATAGAATAAAACCGGCCCCAATACAAACCGCAATTTGCAAACACACATTACAGGGTCTACTAGACCCCCAACTTGTGAAAACCCTCATGGCTTCTCGAAATAGGAGGCACCTGCTGTACCTGCTTGGCGCTGGAATCCTAGTCATACATGCTGAAGGACGCGGTGCTTCCGCAGAATGACGAACAACTGGTCATTTGGGCTCTGCACAGGTTGGCATTTTCATACCTTCTGGAACTCTCGTATGGCAGGCAGGAATAAAAAGTATATAGTCCAGGCACAGCCACAAGTATGATTGTTGGAAATGCGACCACTAGGCACTAGACTTAGGGATGGGTTCAGGCATAGCCAGAGTCTGATACTTAAAGATATCTGTCACAGCTGGCACCTCATGCTAATTGTGAGGCGCCTGCCGTGAACCAGGCCCAGTTGGAGTTGTTGGAAGATCAACTCTCAACCCTCTCCCACTTACTGAACACTGTAACTCCAAACCTTTAGTTGCAAACCCGCGCCTGGCTGAGCCATTGCATCAGCTCTCTTCTGTCTTGCCTCTGGCAAAGACGCCAGCAACTCAGGCATGTTGTTATCTAGTGCATGTCCTGCTGCGTAGTAAGGAACATGGCATTGAAGTGATCACTGTTAATGCCTCCATGCGTTAGTCTCTACTATGCACCAAAGGAGTCAACTGTACTTCATGTTCGGGCTTAGGCTTGTGGGTTAAGGTGTATGGTAGCATGTCTCAAAGGCACACCCAGCTTGGTACCATGGAGCCCCAGCCACACAAGCGACGAGAAACGGGGGGAAGCATTGCATCATCGTTTCGTTGAAGCGGTCCGCTATACCCTCCATTGTGGGCTTCACCACTTGGCACGCTAGATATGTGAGATCCCAATCATCACGGCAGCATTTTCTATGCTCTGAGCCTGGCACAGGCCTTGGCGCGCACCGCTTCTCCATGCCTTGCGCATCTCCTGTGGGTCAAGCAAAGCTGTACTTCTTGAATTCAAAACTTCCGTTCTGACAAGAACCTTGCGTTGATGTCCAAAACCCTATTTCCAGTCATGGACAGGGTGATGCCTTCAGGGATAAGGTCCTGGGGAAAGAGCGCCTGGGCGTTGAGAACTTTCGTGGGCACTTGATCTTGCAGCCTGTTGAGTTGACTGGTTGCTAAATACTAGCCTTAAATCCACCGTATGAACCTAGCCAGAAACTGTAAAGGCTACCACCACCAGCACCACCACCGCCACCGCCACCGCCACTGCTGCCGCCGCCCCCACCACCACCACACCACAGATTGGACCGTGAAATCTGAAGCCTTGGCTGCAAGCTCATGCCAGCCTCTAGATCTTGGCGCACGCAACGCCTCGGGGGTACCAAAGAAACTCAAGCACCCAGGAAGTCTCCCTACTGCTCAGGAACGAATGGGTGGTGGAGTTGACATTGTTGCTGAGGGTTGCTTACAAAGACTGCTTCAAGGTTCCAATTCCGGCTTCTCAGCTTCACAGCAATGAGCAGATGACGCACGGTTTCGGGGTTTCAGATTTACAGCGGCCTATGTTTGCACAAAAGCTCTGCAATTCAATCGTGTAGCTTTCAGGGATTAGAATGGTTCAACGGTGGCAAGGGGATGCGGCCGAGCCAAAGGCGTACGGAAAGTAACCAGAAGTCAGACCCAATACTTGAGAAGGCTATGTCCCTTCAGGTGGACATCTCACATGCACACCATGAGTAGTCCTAGAGAAACAATAGTACAAGCCCTCCACATACTGCCAATGCATAAAGAACGTCGTAAGCCAAGACGCTTTGACCGTGCGAGTCATGGTAGTATAACAGATTTCGCCATGCAAGATGGTGTGCATCGAACGCATGACCCCTCGGAGGAGCCCTCGCACAGGCCCAAACCCATCAGATGAATGTAAACCTCCTAAACCCTAACATCTAAACCCTAGAGCTTCGATCTCGGAGTCATGAGGTTGGCCACTTGCACGCCCTACGCATGTGCATGCATGCGTGCATGCATGGATGCATGGATGGATGGATAGATGGATGGGTGTATGGGTGTATGGGTGTATGGGTGTATGGGTGTATGGGTGTATGGATGTATGGATGGATGTACGCATGTACGTATGTACGTATGTAGGTATGTAGGTATGTACGTATGTAGGTATGTACGCATGTACGTATGTACGTATGTATGTACGTATGTACGTATGTACGTATGTACGTATGTACGTACGTNNGTACGTATGTATGTACGTATGTACGTATGTACGTATGTACGTATGTACGTACGTACGTACGTACGTATGTATGTATGTATGTATGTATGTATGTATGTATGTATGTATGTATGCAGGCATGCATAATGTATGTTTGCATGTAGGTAGGTAGGTAGGTAGGTAGGTAGGTAGTTTTGTTGATTCAAGTATGTATTCACGTCTGCGCGCACGAACTGCTAAATAAGTCAATGTGTACATTATGTATCTGTAGATGTATACAGATGTAGCAGTTTAGGATGAGTAAACGTATAACATCATCCTGCTGGGATGCTTGTTAAAGGCAGCCAAAAAACACAAAACACCTTGACTGGAACAACCCGTATTTCTGGAGATCTGCGTGGAGATGCTCTTTGGAAGACCCGTTTCAGGTAGTTCAAGGCTATGGAATTTGAACGATTTGGCTACACAATCTGTCTAAGCAAAAAAGGGCCTTGGGTAGGATCTTTCGTTTAGAGCTCCATCTACCAGCATAAAGTCTACCCTTGAGAAGTATGAGCATGGCACGGGATTGATGACTGGATATAATGAGGATGCAAAATTCTGTTCCAACAGGCCTTGATGCGGAACTGGCATGTACTGAGTCGTCTCCTGAAGGCTCAAATCCAAGCGACCTCCTCTGTCATAAATTAAGAGCCGGCCCCACCCCTCCCAACCTGCGGACTTGCGCTAAGTCTTCCACGCTGCTTTCCGAAACACGCGGCGAACACCCTGCAATGATGTTCTTTCAGCAAGGCTTCAAGTGAAGATGTGGCTTAAAAAAAACTGCTTGGCACGCATGCCCGCATGTCCATGGCTGTCTCCTGGATCATCGCTAGTTAGGCTGCCAGCCGTTTACCAAAGGGCTCCTATGTAGTTCCGTTTTTTGGGGTTAAATGGGATTCCAGTGTGTAGTTCAGAAAAGGAAGCTTTGTTGACCTGTCTGTCTTTTTGTCTCTGACAGAATTGCGGGTCATCCTTTCGTCGAAGAGGTCCGCTAGACCCTCAATACTGGGCTTCACACGTGGCATGCGACATCTGTGGGCCCAGACCATCGCAGAAGCACTTCTTCTGCAGTCATACTCTCAGCCTGGCACCTCCCTTTGCGAGCACCGTCCCTTGCTGCCTCGCAAATATCCTGTTGGTCAAGCAAAGCGGTACTTCTTTACTTCGAATTTTCTGTTCTGACAGGAAACTTGCGTTCATGTCCAGAACCCAAACTTCCACCCCTTGACCAGGTGCCTTTGGGCTTTTCAAAGAGTCGGGGCCATGAAAACTTGAGCGAGCACTTGATCTTGCTGCTTGGTGACCAGAAACTGTGAAGTCTACAGCCACCATACCATGGATTGAATCCTGAAACCTGCAACCTAAGCTGTAAGCTCCTGCCAGCCTTGAAACAGGCTCGGAGCTCTCGCCGTATGTCTCGCCTTGGGGGTATCAACGAGAGCCACGCACCCAATAAATCTCCCTACTGCTCACGAGTGAGTGGGTGATTGGCTCGATAACGTAGACTCATTGTTTCTGAGAATCGTGTACAAAGACTGGTTTCGGTTCCCAACTCCTTGTCCTGAGCTATATGCGCCAGCGAGCGGATGCCGCATGTTTTTCGGGCGTCAGACTTAACAGCGTGAGAGCCCAGCAGCCTAATGAATTAGTGTTCAGTCGGAGAGGAGTGGTTTAACGGCCCTGCAGTTGTGGTCCTTCAACTGGACATCTCATACGAGCAGTCATAGAGAATCCCGCATACACTCACCCCGACAATACTTCCTCCCTCCCACATACTTTTTATGCAGATAAACAGGGGCGGTACCCAATACACCTCGACAGTGCTAATCAGGGTAGTAAAGCATGTTCAAGGCTCGGCCATGGGATACTGTCCATCGACTGCATGACTCGCTCGCGGAGCCCTTGTCAAGGCCCAAAACTCAACACATGAGATCAGTGCTCCTCAAACTTCTGATCTGGAGACTCCTCAAGATGGGGCTCTTGCACTGATGTGTACGTAGGTGCGTACGTACGTAAATAAGTAAGTAGGTAGGTATGTGTGTCTGTGTGATACATGTCTGTATGTCTGTGTATGTGTAAACTTATCAGCGTGTCCGTGAATACATGTACAGATGCAGAACATATCAACCTGTAGAGTAGATGCATAAGTACAAGTATATCTTGCACTGGCGGGATGCTTGTTTTGATGCAGCCCAAAACAGGGACCCATGATTGCGAGAACCCCGATTTCTCGAAATCTGTATGGCTACCGTCTTTGGAAGTCCCATGTCAAGTAGTTCGTCTAGGAAAAAAGGTGGCTGAGAAGAATCTTTGATTTGGAGGTCCGTCTACAAGCGGGAACTTGTGCCTTGATAAGCGAAAGCATTGCAAGTGACCAGTGGATACAAGAAGCTGGGAAGCGAAGAGGGACTTCAACGCACGGCAAAGCGGCATCCGATGCTGAACTGACGTGCTCTGAGTCTTCTCGTATCCGAAAGCCCTGCTCGCAATGAAGAGGTGCTGGCATCACTTCTTTAAGACCCTGTTATGAAGACCCGGCCCCTCCCTCCCAATCCGCGGAGAGGGTCAAGAAAGTAAGCCATGAACTGCTGGAAATTTTAAAGTCTAGCTGCGGGCAGACTTGCGCTAAGTCTTCCACTCTGCTTCCTGAAGCACGGGGCGAACCTCCTGCAACGATGTTCTTTCAGCAAGGCTTCAAGTGGAGACATGGCCGAAAACAAACCCAAAAGAAACTGTTTGGCATGCATGCACGCATCTCCATCGCTGTCTGCTGAATCGTCGTTAGGCTGATGGGCGTTTACTTGATGCAGTCCTCCAAACTCAAGAGGCCGCAGCAAAGAACATCAAAGCAGCCCATGCTGGCGCTGCGCTGATATCTATGGATTCGGGTATCCTGCTTCGGGGTGTAGGATGCAGGGCGTCGGGTTCAGGATTCAGGCCAAGGTGGGGGGGTGTAGGGTTTCGGGATGCCACTTGTTGGACATTCCTGTTGTGATCTACGATCTACAAGTTTTGCGGGTCTAAGACCTGCAGTTTAGAACGTGGGCAGCAAAGCATGGCACGCACGATGCCTGCAAGAGTTCAGGCGTCTCATCTAGAACATTTCGAGACAGAGTCTAGATTTTTGTTGGTATGCACGGGAAGCACTGTAGAAGGTATACATACACCAGAAGTCTGATATGTTGAACTTTGCAACCTCTAGGTGCTCCGTTATATGCCGTTGGCAGAGAGGATGCATCAGCTAAATTTGTGCAAGCACGAAGCTTGAATGTAGAATCGCATGGCACTGTGCTGCCGGCTTGAGAAACCAAATCAGACGTCAGGGTGTGTTATTCGCATACCATCTATGACATGTCTTTGAAAGCGAACATCACTGGCTTTGTTCAAAGGAATTTCATGCTGAATGACCCTTTGGAGATGACTAAGGACGCAGTCAAACCCATTAATTAAGGCCACTCAGCTGCTTGGCCGGGCTTAATAAGAATCTGCAAAAATCTGCGGGATGTCGAGACGAATGTATTGGAATAACTACGGCCGTCAGGATTTTGTCAGGATAGATTCTATCTTGTCAGACATGAACTACAACGGCCAGTTTAATGTTCGGAGGTCGAGGTTCAAGCAATACTGCTTAGGCTATAGTGACTGCTAGGGGATTTTGGCAATGGTATCAAGGTCCCTTTAGATTCCATCCCTACCACCAGAACAAGGTGGGAGCCTCACCTAGAAGATTGAGGTGAACATCAAGACACTGCAACGTCCCGAAAACGGAGACCGATGCTTCGATACTTCAACTGGCCGGAGGAGTTCAGTATTTAGCTTAATGTCCTGCCCCTCACACACGTAGACTACCTAATGTAAAACGAAAGCCCCCGACCTGTGCATAGCTAACCGATGTGGAAGGAACAAACCTGGATGCAAAAGATGTCTCTGTATGCGTATGAGGGTGACATACATCTGCCAAGGAAAGCAAGCCAACTCCTGGCAGGCGGCTTTGAGGTTCAAATCACCTTTAGGACCCAGAGCTTTGGCATTTAGGCTGTTTGAAGCTTGGGGGGGTTGAGGCCAAGCAGCTTTGTGCTTCCCTTTTGGTCTTAAGGCGCTGGCTGGCTGCGTTTCAGTGCATCTGAACTATCTTCTGTCTCCCACTACCAACAAAGAGCCAAAAACTTGAACCTAGCGGCCCTACCGTTTAATTCCTCTACTACTTGATCTGAGAATCTGAGACCCACACTAACTAGGCAAACTCGAAAGCTTTCACCGTTTCGTGGTAATGATACCTGTCAGGGCCCCTGGACAATCTTGAAACCTTTTGTCCTGGCTACAGGCCATCAGTCGCGAGTGCATGCACATATGTACCATATGCCTTCGAAAGTAGACTTTTTGACTCAACGGTACTGCTTTGTGTTCCAGAATTACTCTTTGGTGGCCAAGGTGGCGGCATGTTCAAAGACCTGCTTTTCTCGGCATAGCTGCCCCGCACACGAGCTTTTGGTCTTTCAAATCAAGCCCCCATACATCCAGCGAATCTGTCAGCCTGCCTCGACCCAACAAATCACGAGGAATGAGGATCCTCAGCACTTGGTTTAAGAAGCAGCTGTTCACGGTTTGTTGGTTTAGGCTCAGCCAGGCCCCGTTAAAATACCCTATAGCCATCAAAATAACCCGAAAAGCCAAGCCTTAAAACATGGCTGAACAGGCTACCTCTGTGAATTTGCAGGACAAGTTCTTATCGCAGGGGCATCTACCCACTACGCGCAGCTCGCTTGTGGAGTGCGTCAAGCGTTTTCTGCGTATGCGCGGCTCAGAGGGTTCAGGGTCTAGCTTGCAAGGGCTGAGGCTGCCGAATTTTGAGGCCTAAAGGGGTCACAGGTTAGCCCTAAGGGTCCAAGGACCCAAATACTAGGGTTTCAGGGCCCAAATACTATAATATTCATGGTATTTGGGCCCTAAAACCCCATTATTTAGGCCTTGGCCCTTAGGGTAGAGCTTCTCTGGGGTTTCGAGGTCTCCACTTTAGACTTGTACCCTCCAGCTAGACCCCAAACTTGCCGGAGGCATCGGTGCAACGAAGCTCAAAGCTCCTCCTGCGTGCATCACTTCGGGCTTTGTGACAACTAGGGTTTAGGGTTACAGGCCCTTTGTGGGAATGGACCGCGGGTAACGACTCACCCTAAACCCTAGACCCTGGACCCTAAACCGTGGAGGCAGCAAGGTTTTGGATTTGGCATTGCTACTGCTTGGTTTCTAGTACTGGCGATGCTAACGCTTCCCGTACTATGGCCAACCTTGGAAAGAAAAACACCGTGCTACAGACCAGAGCAGTTGTGCATTTTCAGTAGTCTGCATGTAGATGATGCCTGCTGTGAAGCAATTTTGGTCTGCCCTATGGGAAGGTTGCACAGAGCAGGCTTCCTTCTGAAGCTACAGGGTTTAGGGTTTAGGGTTTAGGGTCTCGAATGATTTATATCCACAACCTTGCAGAGGCTAGACCTCTATTCTGGAGAATTGCTTCGCTAATCCCAGACACCTCTACAAACCCTAAGCCGTAAACGCTAAAATCCTTCTAACCCCTATCTAATCCCTAAATATCCTTCAGTAGTTTCCATTTTTCCATTATCCCTAAATTAGCAATATTACCCCAATTTTGCCCCAATAGAACCCTAGAAGCCAAGGAGTCCTTGAAGTTCAAATGGCTTTTGTGGGCGGCGCTTGAATCCTAAAGCCTGAAACCAAAACCTTAAACCCCAAGTGCTCAGACCCAAAACCTTTCAGCCATAAACCTCAAGCCTTCAACACCTGAAACCCAGAACCACGTGGATATCGAGCCTACCCAAAATGCTCCTACGTATTTCCTTTTTGGTTTTGTTATGTTTCTTGGGCAAAGGATCAACTAGCGGAATTACATAGGAGGTTCTGGGTAAGCTTAAGATCTGCGCCCCAAAAGCTTTAAGCTTCCGAGGCTACTATCTCGAGGCTGAGCTGTCTTCGCCGCCCGCTGCTGTTCTTCTGGGATGTAAGATGGGCCTATAAGTTATAAGAAGTTCCGAATGTGTTTTTGCTAGGCTGAAGATTTGTAAGTTTTTTTTAGAAGTTCGGGGCCGTGGCAATTATGGCGCATTTGCCCCTCACTTTCTCGTCTCCGTACACACCTTCATTCGACAAGGCGATGACTAGCAGTAATGTAATTCCAGGCAGGATTGGGATGAGCAACAAGGGAAACACAGGGGTAAATATGCTAGACGGGTGTATTGGACACCCTGCATACCTTCTAAGGCAGAAACCATGTGACCCCAGAATGGGCCCTTGTTCCTGGGATCCCTATAAACTTGCTATATATACCTTGTATATACCCTTAAGGGTCCCTAGAGTCTCCTAAAAGGCCTGAGGGCCCGTATTAGGGGCCCATACTTCTAAGGAGTTTTTGCATGGGACCTTCTTCGAGGGCTCGCCGAAAATGCCCAGGATCTTCAGCTTGTCCTCCAACTCCGCCTTGTTCCCGGGTATAGTAGGGTTATATTGGGGTTCTATTAAGGTTATCTAAGAGTTATATCAGGGTTATATTGTGGTTATATAAGGTTATTTAGGGGTTATATTAGGAGTATCTTATTTAGAAGCGCTCCACCCTGATCTGGTTAGCAGGAAACACAGGCCTAGGTTTCTCTGAAAAGTCTGGGATGTGTGGGATCACTCTGCCTGCGGCCTACGGGATTTGCTTCTGAGGCCTTGGTATATGATGAGCCGGAAACAAATGTGACGCTCATCTTGCCAAGACAGTTTGCAAACTCTTTGCTTCAAGACCCTATATTTCACGACTTGATCAAGCTACATATGCACAGCCCATAGCACAAAGCCATGTTTTTACGATTGGACGGGTATCTGCAACACGGAAAGGATCCATCCCGACTAACGCAGGAACAAATCTTGCAAACGCTTCAACCGATCACGGCCCCAGCCCTAAGTATTCAAACACGAGAGGAAAAGAGAGGGAACGTTGTCACGATAATCAAGAATGCAATCACTAGCATTAGTTAGGAGTTCTAGCTCGATGGCTGAATGCCGCATATATATCTTAAAGGTAAGTATTCAAGTTGAGAAAAAAAAACACATAAGGGCTTCAATCCGCCCGTCATGTATCTTGAAAGCCTAAAACATTAACGCCATTGACTTCAGGAATTCTTCATTCAGAACCGCTATTATCAAGCAATGTTTGTACTTCGTCATCATATCTATAACCGAAACCTTCATTTGCTTGGTCTGTGACACATTTTTAGCGAACATGTGATGAACTCAATTATAATTATCTACGTCTTCTACAACCTGTTTTTGAGCAATAATTCGCATTCTTCTGAAAAAGCCATAAGGACGAGGTAAAGGACAAAGCTTGTTGTTGAATGCTCCTACGTCTAAATTTTGTAAAGTGAAAACGACACGAACACTTTGACAGTCTAACCAATAACTGTTATCTTCACCATTTAACGAAAATTTCAACACGCGTTTACCGCTGTTACTCATATATATATATATGTCTGAACTACTTGGATAAAACAAAACACTCTTTCTATCTGTATGCAAGAACTGCTTCTTATTAAGATCATGACTTGAACTATCAGTGAGAATATCTTCGGGTGCGCACGTTTCCATACTTAAATGCTTATGATTAGATAACTAATATTTCGAATAATTTCATTTAAATAAGCTAAACTGGATTCTGTTTACATGTTTATCATTGTCCTTCCTTGTTTTGATCGTCTCTTTCAATGTCATGCCTCCGCCTTCTTCTACTATTTCCCGTGTTTCCCCGTAACTGTTCTGTTTAAACTTTTTATCGGGCTTCGGTTTCTCTACCTTCTAATATGATGTTGTTTCATAAGCAAACATCATGATTAGTATCATTCAGAAAAAAACTAAACTGTTAAACATGTTCGCGGCCTTACGAGTTTAGTTAAATCAATCAAGTTTCACTTGTTTTCAGTTCAACTGTTGCATAAACTCATCGGTTGTTATCGATAGATTCCCTGCTTCAGTATGAAAGTTGCCTATGTCTTGACAGGAATGAGTTTGTAAAGGGTCTAAGGCTCCTCTATTCGAATGTTATACCATCAAACATACTAACAGGGTCGCCTGACTTTCCTATCTTTAAACTAGTCCCCGTGTCTTCTGTTCGTTGTCCTGAAACGAAAGGAGACCCATAGCCCATAACTACGACTTCTAAATAAATATATATATAATTAATGTTTAGGTAGCATGAATAAAGGGGGTGGCAATAGTGTTTTGTTGCCGGACCGGAAAAATCCCGTACAATCCAATTTGCTTTCTAACAAGTTTTGAACCCGACAAGGTTTTCTTAAGTCCAAATTGCAAGAATAAAGGGCTGGCAATAATACTATTGTCCGGCCGGAACCGTCCCGCTTTTAATAGATTCCCTCCTACTTGTCCTACTAGCACTACGAGCTGCATTACCCGGTCCTACCCATGTCCCCGTGATTCATTATTGCGACCCCCCCACCCCCTTCCACAAGCCCAAATCGCAAAACAAGTTCTGGGGGGGGGGATTTATTATTGTCACCTAAACATTAACCATGATCAATAGTTATTTGCTGTCCTACCGCTGAGCCTAAGCTATGGCTTAGTATATCAGTAATCCCAGAATGTTTTTCACCGTCTATTTCAATAGCCTCGTCTTTAATTAACTTATCAACGCTAAGATGCAAAGACTCTTTGTATCGTTTTGCCCTTCTTGTCTGATAAAACTGTAATTTTTGATCCATTGCAAAATTCAACGGGGTCTTTGGTTCCATGAATGCATAATTGACTACCGCGCTTCTGTAAATCCTGTCGGGACTTTCATGCGCAAGGCGAAGAACTTGTTTATCAGT
Source organism: Symbiodinium pilosum (assembly GCA_905231905.1). NCBI lineage: Eukaryota > Dinophyceae > Suessiales > Symbiodiniaceae > Symbiodinium > Symbiodinium pilosum. The sequence continues at coordinate 46,661 of CAJNIZ010032968.1, read as the reverse complement.
AATATATATATATATAGATATAGGACTCTTGTCCTGCTAACTCTTCCCTAGGTTTGTCATTAATCTATTTCTTGTATTAGGTGCTTCGTATAAAGCTCCTTGATTTCTTCTCATATGAATACACGGTTTATATCCTGCTAATAATATGCCTGCTTACGCGTAAGCAGGCATATATTGATAGCTATTACAAAGTTTGTGGAACTTTGTCCGAATTTACAACAGACTTACCTGAGGCGGTTCAATTAGAAGGTAATCTGTTATGTCAAACGCATGAAGTAAGTGTTCCTCATTTGTAGTATTCAACAAGCAACACAAATAACACATATACTTTGAACATCAATTTTTACTGCCTATGGCAGGAGCTTGTGTGACTTATCCTACAATAGCAATTCCCAAAGGTAATTATACTGCTTGTGAATTAACAACTGAATAAGAAACACAATGAAACAACTATTTTGATACAGGTGACACACCTAATACTTACACAGTAAGGTATCATGCCACAACAAACCCAAAAAAGGACGCTGTTAATCATGCCACGGTTCATTTTATTGTTTTAACTGATGGAGAAGTAGCACCATTTGCAGGGTCAATTTTAGACTCTGTTGATGTTAACAACTTAGGCTCAATAAATCGTGTAATGAGAAATGAAACACCTGCACCCGATGCTTCCGCAAACGTCGTTCCTTCTACTACTAATCTTATTCAGTTAGGCCCTTTTCAAGAATTTGCATTTACATTGTAACGAAATTAATAACTTCAACCAGTTGACAGCAGCTTTCAAATTATCCAGAATAAAGAAGATAAATGTATCGGTTTCATATTGCGGGATAATTACTGTAATGACAATGAGCACAGCAGTTTTGATTATATGGACGTCTCTAACAAATGATTAAGAAGAGTAAATTTTTGATTAACCAACAATCTGAACCAAGTTAAAAAGTTCAAACGGGGTGGATACATCCTTGATACTTACCTTTTTTAGAGGTTGAGATCACATACGAAGTTTCAATATAGAATACATGGAAACCATTAGTAACGAAGTTGAAGAAAGTCAAAAAGAAGAAGCAAACAAAAAAGTAGGTGAACATATTATTGGACAACCTACCGAACAAGAACCAACACAACAAATTAGACACGAGGAAACAAAAAAAGAAGTGGAAGAAATGCCGAAGCCGGAAGCAACGGCGAAGGAATTACCGAGAAGTTGAAAAATCGTAGACTTGGTCAACTGTACCGACTTTGTTTTTAAAAATGTTACCAAAACTCTTTGAAAACATTCACATCCAAGAAATTGCAAAGGTCAGCCTTCGGAAACACTACCCCTTAATAGGCAGAAAAACTCCTATGGGTCTAAACCCAAAGAACCGATAAGGAAAGAAATAGAGGAAGAAAGGACAGCCAAAAATAAAAACAACCAAAACGAGGTTGTTCCATATTCAGAGTCCGTTGAAGTTAAGCCAAAAGCAAAACGCGTTGTAACAAAACCACCCAAGCCCATACAATCACAACGCCAATTAACAGCACACAAGGAAATGAAGAAATTGAAACAACAAGAACGGATGGATAAGATAAACAGCTTCAAAGCCAACATGTTTTAACGACCTATTTGTTTTCATCTAATATTATTCGTGATAAGTATTTCTAAGAGCAAACCAGAGATGAGGCGTCTGCCACAAGTTCAACAATATTAGGACATTGAGAATGGGTTCGGTGTTAGCCGTAAGAAATGATATGAAACTAACAGTTGAAGGAGCAAAGAACAGAGGCAACAACGTAGCGCTAACGAATGACTGGCTACTACATCAAAAGAATAGTTTATATCAAGGCCAGTTACGTCATCAGATGACGTAAATAGACAATCAGAGCGTCGAATGATGCCAGTAAGAACGGAAGCGGAATTAATGAAACGCCGAGACGAACTAAAACACAATGAAAAGGAACTGATCTAAATCTAACTTTAAATATGACATTACTGGTTGAACTATTGAAATCTGAGTTGAAATTATGTCCAGCATACGATGAATTAGTTGGTATGATTGAAAGCCAAAGCGGCCCGAACAGACCATCAACAAAAACAATGACAGAAGAGCTACATTATTTTGCAATAATCAGTTTGGTAGTCAATCAGATGATGTGGGTTTTAAGATTCAAGATTCAAGAAGATAGATTAAAAGAAGAAATGAGACAGACACAACTGAGACAAACTGAAACAGCAATAGGGACATGAGGAGGAATGTCAAATGCTCAATCTTCTGTTAGTTCATCAATTCCAAGCGGAACGACAACACCATTTTCAGATTTTGGTTCTACAGTATCTCAAGTTCAAGACGAAGAACTTGTCCAAGAATTAAACGATGAACAAATAAACAGATTAAGAGCAGCATTAGAAAGGTGGCAAGAATTCCGAAGACAAACATCATCTGCGATAAAAGAAGAAGCTAGCACTGAATCAAGAGAAGTAGGCGACCAAGAAATACGTGATGGTGTGGCTATGGAAGATGAAGTAGAGGAAGATCATGAAATGCACGCATTAGAAAGCATACCACCTTCAAGAGATGCAAAAGTGGATAATGAAGAATTTCAAAGAGTTCAAAAAGTAAAAAGTGATAAGGGAAGAACAACCTAAACAAGCTCGTCGAGTTAGAGGTAAGCAAGCCCCAAAAACAGAAATACAACCTTCAACAAGTTCGTCAAGCACCGCAAAAGGCATATTAGCAAGTGGAGCAAAAGCAGGCTTTTTTTGAATCATCGGGAATTGACTTTTTGAAGCACAGCAGCTCATCAAAAAAAAAGCCTTTTACGGCCTTGTCAAGAATACCCATATCTATGATATAATTTCAACTTATCCAGCTTACAACAACACAAGGGAAGAGAATATCTGAATTAGAAGGTGAGCGCCTCAAGAGATGTTCACCTGAACAAGTGCGAAGAACCGAGCAAACATACACTTTTCGACAAGATTGATGACATTACTAAGCTTCATCAACCAACCGAAGACGAAATACAGAAACAACAAGACAAAAGAACGTAAATATGGAATAATGATTGAATCGGCGTGTTGCGTGATCTAGTGGAAGCGGGTTTTCAACCTAATGAAAGTTCTGAAGCCGGAACCAGAACCCAAATAAAACTAAGGTTTGAGAAAATAAGGTATATAATAGGTACACAGAATGTAGTTCCTCCGTGCATACAGAGAAGCGTCAGAGTCAAATGTGAAACAACATTCAACAATATGAACAAGGCGTTGTTCAATGTTTACAAGGTTTTGATCGAAACTTTGCCCAAGTTCTTAATACAGATATCGACATTCAAGTTTTACACATTTACACGAATACCGAACCATAATTCCAAGTGATGAGCTTGAGGACAGATTTAAGAATAGTGAATTTCACGAAAAGTTGAACCAAATGATGGGTAAAACCGAAAACTAAGAACACAGGTATTTTGCAGAAGCTTCGCACAACAACGCATGTGAAATAGATGTGTCCAATGCATTTACACATGCACTGACGAAACTGAAAAAAAATACACGCATGTAACCTATTTGACAACTGGGAAAAATACAATGGCGAGGTAATTGTGGATTTCTTATACACACTGGAAGTGTGTAAGGCTACTCTGTTCTTCAACAAGCAGTTGTGCCTTTGTTATGGAAAGTTTCTAAAAATATTCTGAATCATGGTGTCACCATTAAATACTACAAGAAACCTTCTTTTTATATAACTGTGAGTACAGGAAGGTTGTTAAGGAATTAATAGAATCTCAAATATCGGATGATGTTAATCAAGACACTAATTTAAAGAAGGACATAGCGAATGCAAATATCGGCTCATTTTAGAAGGGAGCAACAACTGCCCAAAAATCAGTTTTGTTTAAGGACGTACGAGAAGCACGGATGTATCAGCATATGTATGGAGGTAGGATTAATATTCTTAAGCAAATTGAAACACAAGAAGTAGAAGAAGAAGCAGAAGAAGCGGGAGAAGCAGAAGCGGAAGAAGAAGATTAAGTACAAGAAGAGGATAGCATTAAGAATGGATCATATTATGTTCTAAACGTTGAAGACAACCCTAAACCCTAAACCGCAAAACTGGTTCTCGCTACAGGAATGAGCTCCTACTTCAATACCATATTTATAGAATATACAAGGACTAAAACACACTGCGTGAAAACAACATAGAAGTATTTAGCATTAAAACAGATGCATTTGCAATATTAAGAAAGTATTTACAAAAAATCTATGAAGTTGCTGAGGTTTGGTAAAGAAATTGGCGACTGGAAGGGTGTTTGGAGTAACTTCGGCTGTCCTTCTCAAAAGGACGAGAAAAATAGAACAAGTCAATAGAGATACCCGAAGTTGTGAATGAACGGGTTATCTTAAAATACGCAGTGAAGAAAGTCCTCGAACATCACCATGTACTTGAACATTACCATGTAACATGTATTAATAAAATCCTTACTTGCAGGAAGTGGCAAATCGCATATACCAAATCAGATACAACATACAAATATTGCTTGTAACACCTACGAACAATTTAAACCAAGAATGTGGTGTGAAAGCCGTACCCATTAATACATGCTTTTCAATCCAAGTCGAGGGAGAAACATTGAAAGACTTTGACCATTCTATGTATGATGTTATAGTCTTTGACGAAATCTATTTTATCAGTACTCCAGCTTTTGCAATGATAAAAACTTGCAAAAGAACCCCGACCAAATTATCGTAGCCACAGGCTCCGAACATCAGTTACAGGGCGTTGTTGATACAACTAACACACATGATTATAGGACATACTTAGACAGTTGTATAACGCAAATCCTGAAGAATTGCATTTATTTAGGAGACCTGCACGACATTAGCCAACAAACAAGATAGGATGAGATTAACAAGTATCTACCACGGTCTTTTTGAAACAGACATGACAAGTAAGCAGACTACTGAGAAGTATTTGGAATATACAGAAGGGATAGAACTCGTTGATAATAATGTTGCATACACCAACGAAACATGTAGACAAGTATCGCAACATATTAGAACAGAAAGATGTATAGATGACGAGCATGTGGTAGGTGATTTAGTTATTGGTCGGGTATATAACAGACACTGGACGTCAACATTTCATGTTAACCCGAAATTCAAAATAACAGAGATTAACAAAAACATAGTTACGTTTGAAAACGTGACTACTAAGTTGCAACAATAAATAAACTTGAAGAAGTTGAGACAAGATTCTATTTATGCTTCGTGTTACACATGCCACAGTAAGCAGGTATATTCAATAGATGGCGATGTTATTGTTCATGACTGGGTGAATAAGCACGTTTCTAAGGAGTGGCTGTAAACTGCAATCACACCAGCAAAGGACTTAAACAAAATCAAGCTTTACAAGCATGAAATAACAAGAGACAGCAAAGAAGCTGAGTTCCAAAGATATTCAAATAAACCAAAAGGTTAAGCAGCATATGGGGCAGGATAGACTAGCTGGGCGCACAATAAATGAACGACATAAATGTTGAGTGGCTTAAAGGTCAAAATAAACACAGATGCGCCGAATGCAGTGAACCTTTCGTATTTGAAAGGGATTGAAAGAGATGGCCATAAACTGACCACCAATGGTAAAACAGCCATTAGGCTTGACAACAACAAAGCACAGTATATCAGTAATCATAAAGGTAAACACATTATGTGCAATTGTTGTGCAAGATGAGTTTATCACGAATAATTTACAATATGTATTATACATGTCGGACAAGAAGAAAACTATTTCGGATGTTCACTTTGATAGAAGCAGATTTGGAAGCATTGCTCACTTTTGAAGATGCGAAGGCGGAGGATAAAAGTATAATCCTAGCAGATGTTAGAGCATGGGTTGAACAAACATAGATAGAAAAAATATCGGGATTTTGGTTCGGTTTAGTGGTAATAGATGATATCAGTAAATTTGCAGTAGCTGTTCCTATGAAAAGCAAACAACCACGATATCTATTGTGTATAGTGGAAGAGATAAGCAATATGGGCGAAAAACAACGATTTCGTATATTCGGACGGAAGGTAGTTTAAACAGTAGAGTATCACAAGAATAGTTTGACAAAGAGAAAATAGAAACCCATCAAACCAGAACACACCCCCGCATTTGCGAGAGACTTATACGCACATTTACGGATATGTTGTTTAAAAGCAGATGAAGAGAAGAGTAAAGAGAATATTCAATGGACAGATTACACATTTGAGATAATGATTACATATAAGAATAATATGGTTCATTCGGCTACTGGTTTAACACCACACGAAAGAACGTCAGGACAAAATTATTGCCGTTTGGAAGGTCAAGCACGACCGTGTTTGAGACATGAGCTACTCAAAGCAGGATAAAGTCAGAAAAGATATTTAATGACACAGAAAGATGGACACTAACCATCAAAAATACAATTTATTGAATAGTGTTGATGACGAGGTTTATGCGCATTCTACCGTAAAAAGGCTGCGTCGTATAATGGCGAAGATTGGCGAAGCACAGAGCGACCATGTCAAATAAACCTCACTACAAATTGTATCAACATATGTCGCTACATGGTAAGGACCAAGGGGTTAGTGCCTCAGGAACCACCGATTTTGAATGTTCCTTGGACTTTGACGCGGCGGAAGCCTAAAATTAAATCCTTCGGGCCCAAGTCGCAGACCTGGAAATTTGGAATGCCTCCTCAAGCGCTGTCGCCGCCAGCCCTCGCCTCCCACTATCAGAGTGGGCGCTCAGGCTTTGTCGTCGCCAGCCCTCGCCTCCCACTATCACAGTGGGCGCTCAGGCTTTGTCGTCGCCAGCCCTCGCCTCCCACTATCACAGTGTGAGGCTCAGACTTTGTGTCGTCTTTGTCAAAATGCCTCCCACTATCACTCCCCTTTCCACCGGGCCAACAAAATACACGAAATATCTTGAAATAAAACCCTGATAAACCCTGCAAACAGGCACAGGGACCCGGAATTAAAATCCTGGATGAATTGATGAAAATACAACTTGATGCTTTTGCCCCTAGATTTCATTTCACCGAACCAGACACATGCCCAAGAACCGAGGACACCAAACCCAAACCGCCTTCTTGTCCGGAGCCAACTTCCCTTCCGCCAGCTTACCCACGCGCGTGAGCTCCGCGGAAGGATATCCCTGCGGTCGTAAGACGTCTTTGGTTTATTGGCTTTGTAAGGTTCAAGCCGTAGGCTTAGGACTGCGGGTTCGGCATTTCTGGGTTGGCGTAAAGTCGGGGCTTAGGATTAGGTTTAGCGCAAGGTTTCGGGTTTGGGTCAAGGGCTTCAAGTTACAGGTTGGTGGTCAAGCTAGGCATTGGGGTGTATAAGGTTGTGGGCTGTTGCTAGAGAAGGGTGTTTTGTTGCTTGGACAAGACTCAAGCTGTACGCTTTGGGCCTGCGGCTGAAGACCTTGGCAGATGGAAGAGGGTCAGGAGTAAGCCCTGCGCTTGAAGTAATTGTGGGTCATGGGTCAGTCAGGGGTCAAGATTTAGGTGCCAATGTAAGGTTGGTAATGCATTGCAGCAGCATACAACTTCGTCAAGTGCTGAAGAGGACAGAATAACAACGCGAAAGAAGATTCGAAGCACTCGGTGCTTAGTGGCTTGCGTTTTCTGCGTGGTTCAAGATGGGGCCGGCGCGATCCAATACACTTCTGGTCATTATGGAGCTCGCTAGGGTGGTAAGTATGCTTGTGAAACACCCATGACGCTCCTGCAGGTGCATCCTAAATATGATATATACTATAATATACTATAGATAATGATATACTATAATATTACACTAGAAATACTAATATACTATCACCTACTATAATGTAGTATACGATGCAGAAAAATGGGAACAGCAGGCTGCGGAACTCAACAAAAGGCTGATTGCAAATCGAAGTCTAGCGATGTCTACACTTCCTCTTCACGCCTATGGGTACATTGGGGTCATATTGGTTTAGGGTTTAGGGTGATCTTGGGGTTATATAGGGATGATGGAACAGAAAATGGAAACTACCATAGTATATTGGGATTACAGTAGGTAACGCAAGCGATGCCGGCCTCACCTAAGGAAAGTCCTCTCTGAGGATCTACAGCTCTAGAAACCAGCCCAGTCGGACATTACGAAGCGGAAAGCAGCCAACAATCTCAGTGCAAACAGAAACCTAAGGTAGCGAGGCGGCTTGGGCTACAAAGATAGCCACCCTAAACTCTAAACCCCTAAACCCCTTCTGAGTCCTGCTTAACGAGACTTCCATGTTGAGGCTAGGGGTGCCAGGGAGAAGAAGGCAAGCCCCCCCTGTTGCACCAACCTGCTGCTATGCTGTGAGACCAGCATACCCCAAAGCCTGAGCCTGGATACCTCAAATCTAGGCGGGACTCAAATCAAACCTGAAATCTCTTCCTGAAAAAGCTCCTGCTCAAAAATGACCGCACCTCCCCTTTCTCCAAGACCTTCTGCATGATCTTCACATACATCGCAGCCTTTCCGTGCTGGCGGGGGGAGGGCGTGGTTAAGGCCTCATGCTAGCTCTTGTCACTTGCAGCGTCCTGCAGGATTGCGTGCCCACGACACCATGGCAAATGCGTGAGACGCGAATTCCAGGCTAGCAAGTTTCCTTGTTGCAAACAAGCACATGTCAATCAAAGACTGCAAGCCCTTTGAACATTCGCTGGGCTTTACGGCAGGTAGTAATGTTACAGGCAATGACAATGGAACCAAAGTAGCAATTCTGGATTCGGCTGTAAGTCACCCAGCCACAGCGCTACACTCCAAGTTCTACATTCAATGTCCGAACTCCTAAACCCATCAAAGCTCCAAACCTAAGACTAACCTTAAAACCTAATCCCTAGACCTAAACACCCTAAACCCTACCTGGAAAGCCTAGTTACCCATAATAGAGGGCTACTTCAACCCAAAGTAGTAGGAATTTAGAAGAAAGTTGCCTATAATTATGGGTGACTGGCTTTCTAGGTAACCCCTAAACCATTTGTATCCTGAAAGCCCGGGGATGTGGCCTTTCTGTCGGCTTTGAAGGTGCCTTCTGCTAAAGCCTTCGCCTCGTCGACGAGAGCAGCAGGAAAGCCCTCCTTCAAGGATTTTGAGGGTTTAGGGTTTGGGGGATTGGGGTATAGGGTTTGGATTTTAAGGGCTTAGGGTTTGGGGTATTGGTTATAAGGTTTCGGGGAGTTTGGGCAAAAGTCAGGCCTCCTTTTCTGGGCCATAAGGAGCACCAAGGAACAAGAGATAGGTTGTTAAAATTATCTGGATCTCTAAGAGAATGCCGACCCCCTTTGTTCGGGTACCACAAAGGGACCATAATTTTCACAATCCACAATTTACCATGTAGGGCATAGAAAAATGGTGATTATCCCCGTGTTCTCCAGTTGCTGGATCTCTCTTTCTGGCGGCTCCCCTGCTTTCAAGATCTTACAACTTTTGCCTGAACCGGTTTTGTAGCAGGTTGTCCAATCGAACCTAGGAGATTGTCCTGTTTACGTTACATGTCGGATGCCTTGAGGGTTTAGGGTTTAGGGTGTCAGGGCGTGTCATGTACATTTGGTGATGATGCAGGAGCACCTTTAATTTTGGGGGTCTCAACAAGGGCTTAGCGGACAAGCGTTTAGCTGTGGGCTAGGAATTCATCAGATCTAAGGGTGTTGGTAGGATCAAAAATGATCTGCAGGTGCAGTCCACTTTCCGCCTGACAGCTGACAGGTGGACTTGACTAAGTGGATGTGTCGGAGTGCATGGGCGGGAAGGTTAGTCCTAATACCAACCCTGAACCCTGATCCCCAAACTGCTGTCCTGCATAAACTTTCGAGCAAGGGTGTCCAGCTCCTCGATCGTCCCTACGGAAGGAATCGCGATGGATTGCCTGCTCGGATCTTAGCGAAAGTAGCTGGAAACTGTTAGTAGACCATACCTTCCAAGTTCCTCAAACCTTCTTAGGATACGGGGCTCAGGATGTTGGACTCAGTTTTGATGGCAGAGTAATGCAGAGTATATTGATTCAGGGTACAAGGCTCAGGGTCTGCCATCCGGGCCAGGTGGGTCCTTTGAACAAGTAAGCACGAGAATAGGTCAAAAACGGTATCTTCTTCCAAATGAACCTGCTATCAACGTTTGGTGTGGCTTCTGAATGGAACGAAACCAGCCACAGAGAAATGCTGGAGATTCCTATTGAGGTGTTGAAGTCTTCAGCTCGAAGTTCACCGCATTTGGGCAGGGGGAGTCTGCAGTTTCGCACTGCAGTTAATGTTTTGGAACACAGGAACGGGACCTTCAAACTAGACACTCATGGGAGTCTACATGTAGCAACCCGATGTACGTGTTCTAAGGCGAGTTAGCTTATGATTCTGGGCACTAGCTTTTGGAAAAAATCGGAGGCATCCACCGATTTTGTCACATCCCAGCAGACTTCCTTCATCCGCACTGGAGAAAGCCTCTCTCTTATAGGGATTCAGCTCAAGGCACGTTCTCGTTTGCAACTTCTGATAAGAGTCTGCCCCTTGCATGGAGTGGAGTATCAGGGTCCTTGCTGCAGGAATTGACTGAAGCCTTGCCGTAGGACAGCCATGAACTTTGTGAGGCTTCAGGGTTGTTGGGGCGTAGCCATCGAAAACGTGAAGAAGCTGTCACGGCTCTGCACCTCGAAGCCCGTACCCGACCCCGATTTCAAAAATGACATCACCCGCACCTCATACGTGTGTAGAATGCTGGTGTGGTTTACTCGCTTTTGGGGGGTTTGGGCCATCATTTTTTGCATGCTTTTGGGGCGAACCTAAACCGAAAGCTCACTAGAAGCGCTTGAAGCGAGACTGTTATATACAAACCCACTGCAAGGTTCCTCCCATTCACCATCCTTAACTCACCCGCAATCAGCTCTTTATGGTTTAGAGTTCTGTTAATTAAGGAGGAATCTTAGAAGCCCAGAAGACTTGGGTTGACCTCCTGAAAAAAAAGACCACAAGGGTTGAGACGCAGAATGAGGAAATATGTTCAAGCCCGGGTTATATATATATATACATATACATATGTGTATACATACGTATATGTATGTATATGTATTTATACATACATATATATGTATATATATATATGCAGCTCAAGGATCACCGCTAACGCGTGCTGGCTTGTCCCGGCCTTCGAAGCCAATTTACTAGGAGGTCCTGGGTTGCGCGGCGTGCTAAACACTACACCCCAACTCAAGCCAGTGCTCTACACCCTAAAACCTATGGCCCATTGTATATAAATGAATATAGATATATATCTATATGTATATACATAAGTCCTTTGGGGCCCTAGTATATATCAGGATTTGGGGCTCCGTGCCAAAGACCCGAGCGGGGCACACTAACTTTCGAGTTTGAGTGCAAGCAACATCTCTCTGGAGCAGATGCGCAGGAGGCAGGGCAAGTTGTTGCAATCTGGGCAATTTGGAGCCAAACTTCAGGGTCCCCCATGCTGAGGATATAGCCCCCCTTAAGTAGATGAAAATGGCTTTGGGTATATTATATATAATAAGATCCCCACATACCATATATTCTATCTACTTAAGGGGTACTAGAATGGTAAGGCTAAGGTCTCAACTTAAGGTTTGATCTGGCCAAATCCCATAGGTGCAAGTACCAAGGAATGCAGTCCTGCAATCCCTGGCATTCAGCGGTTGCCCAAGTCCCCAAACCCGAAGCCCTAAACCCTAAGCCCTGAGCCCTAAACCCTAGGCCCCAAACCCTAAAACCTAAACCCTGGGTTGCCGAAGTAAGGACCCCCAGTCGATGTCTTCGGAATATGTCACTGGGCAAGACTTTGACGAAGCCCGTGAATGATTTATGAAAAGGTCCCCATACTGTGAGAACAGCAAACAAGAGGAACAAATTTCCTGCTAACATGAGTGATAGCCTCTCTTCAGAACTCTTCAGTTCGGACTAAAGCTGCCGGAATGCCACTTTGATCCCGCCGCTGTAGCGAAGACCACTAGGATTCGCCTGCGGGCTCAGGGAACTCTTCTCGAGCTCTACGTAGACTACTCATACCCTGCCCCAGCTTTTGGGGAGCACTTAGCTTTTAACAGAAGAGACAAGCCATCAAGCCTTAGAGTAAGCACCCTGGAAAATGGGAGGGTGTAGGAGGCTTGGCCATCAGGAGCTCGAGCCCTTTGCATCTTGGAGCACAATACCTGCGCGTGCTTGTCAGGACTGTGATGCTCTGGGTTCTGGGCTGTTTGGTTTCATGATGGCTTCAAGCAAGCCGGCTTTGTCGGCCTTGGTGCTTTCTGGTTCTATATCTTATCCACTGTCATCACAGCTTATTCCATGAAATGGAATAGCAGGCCAGGAGAAGGTTTCATTCGAGTTTAGTCCGGAGTGTCCAAGATTGCTTTTCGAACCATATGTCTACAGGGCTTGACATACTGGCCTGCTGCTAAGGAACTGAAAACCCGTGTGAGACAGAGGTCGGGAACTAAATCTAACCATACTCTAGCTAAGGGCCACGTGCTCTTCCAGAAGCGTCTGGGAACTGCGGCTATGCCCATCAAGGGAGGGACTCAGGAAGTTAAGTTCCAGCGTCTCCTTTCCTTGGATCTGCACGCTACTCAGACAAGGCTGGAAAGGCCCGAAGGGGAAGAAGGCTTGCAGATGTGTGGGTCGGTTCGGGTCTCCGTCGAGTCAACATGACTCCAACCTGAGAGAGACGCTTCGCCAATCATGCAGGTCCTGATGGGATGATTCTTTGCCATGTCCAGTTGATGGCCAAGGGCCATAGCCTAGGCCAGACGCAAAAAACCTTGTTGAAGTCTTTGCGGCTAGAAGCTTCTTGGAGCAATACGAAGATAAAAGCAAACAGGCCCTCGCTCCCTACGCCTGACCCAACGAGATTGGGACTTCAAAAAAGAGCTTACAAAGAAGTTTCTTGAGATAATAAGCAATTGCAAGGCACATACTTGGTCTCAAACATGCAAAGCTGCACATGAACTTGCAGCACTCTGCCTACCTGACATTACTTGTTACGATCCCAATCAGCAGTGCCCTGTTAACCCTGACAACAACTAATTATGGCCCTATATCATGTGGCAACATAATCCTTTGCTGCTATGCCCAGAGAAAGCCTTCTGCTTCTCGAGAAGCAGCTTGCTAATGACTCCAAGTCTTAACCACAAAGCGCTGCTATAAACGAGCCTCATTGATCAAGAAGTAGGCGGGAAAGTCCTCGTGCGTAAGCTTGAACCTGAGAAGGGCCGGCACTCGTCAATCCGCATCACACTCCTTTTCGACCTGATTCGCCCTAATCATATCCCTGAATCCGAACTGCGCGGGCTTGCGTGTATTTCAGACAACTTGCCAGTGGTCAACACCAGCCTAGCTAGATGTTGTGGAACTCAGGCCAGCGCTTGTCCCGCAAGTCGTCATTCTCTTTGTCGCCATACTCTTGGACCGGCACCTCGTCGGAAAAGTAAAAAACAGTTGGGAAACCACTATTTTCCCGAAACCTTTAGCGTTTTCCCCAACCGTTCAGCCCATGGGCATGTTGCCGTGACAGCTTGAACACCACCAGGGGAACAGTCAACAGCGAAAACATTGAAACATTGTCATGCTATGATCTTGCACAACTAAGTTGGTTCAGTACCAGGCTATCGATTCTTGTGCTCATCTGGATAATGGAGCTACATTTCCAATAGGGCAGGGCGAGGACCCAGCCACACTACCTCCAGAATCCAAGCCCTCAACCCTCAACATAAAACCCCCACATCCTTCACCTGCTAACCTTAAGGCCGTCGCAATGTGCTTGAACCCTGGGGAAGTTCAAAAGCTCAAGATGTATCAAAAAAGGATGCAAAAATGCCCAGGACCACCACCCAAACCCGTCCGATTGCCAGAAAAGCCGAACTCAAAACCAGTGGCCAGAACCCGGAGCTCTTGAAGACCCCGCCTCGGCCACCATAAAGTTGGGCGCCTGATGGGCCTGGACTGTCTGCTTTACTTGCAGGGTTTGGGGTTTTAGCTGTTTGCGTTGGGGGTTGACAGTTTGTTGTTGCGAGGAGTTTGGTAAGTTCTCCTTGGGCAAGGATCCAAAGATGGATTTTTCGTGCATCTCACGTGTTGTTGCCGAAAAAGAAACTGGGTTGCGATTGCCCCAAGTGAAGAATACCCCTGATGTCTGGGAGCAGGAGTAGGGCTTCGAAATGACGGCCTGCATTTCAGGTAAGGTCAGGCGTCTGACGATGTAGCACTTCGGCAACCAAATATCCAGTTGCAAGCAGCTTGTCACGGAAATCCCACGCAGGTATGTAGGTGGTTGTCAAATTTATGGTCCATTTTTGCGTGCCTTAAATAGTAGGTGCCGTAATATAAAAGGGACGCAAAAAGGGACCATAATTCTGACAACAACCCATGTGCTTGCAAGGATGCCTTGAGAGATGTCTGTACTGGCAACCTGGAGGCAAAGTGCACAACGCGAAGCTCCAATGCCCGCAAACCGTTAACCATCCAACAAACATGGAGCTGCACAAAGAGCCCCTGGAAAGGGCCACTGGTTTGTAGGGGCACCCGTTGGGACTTCCGTGCTAGTTGGAGTGAGCTGAAACTTCAACCCGAAAGCCATCAACAGCACATCTGCAGCTGAGGCACTCAACTTTTAGCTTTGTGGATCGAGGCAGGGCTCGGGAACAGTTTAGGTTTCAGGGCTTACGGTTCAGGGGCTAGGGTCAGGGAAGATTGATCCGTGATGCTGTGGTGGGCTGTGGTTGCCGGATATAAGCGGGGGGATCTCATGGTGGCAAATATCCTGGATGGATCCACCAAGTACCCTGCATACAGGATCAAAATGTCTAAGAATGGGACCTGCATAGACGTTATTCAAGCGTAGTTTGGGGGTATGGTGGATAGGGTCCTAGCAATGGCCTGACTATGGCATGCTGGGTTGAAGACATTCACGCAATGGCCCCGGATGAAGTATGTCTGCAGCACATTGCATCTCGACCACAACCTTATCTTGCTCCCAACCCTCCACCGCCTAATGAAGCGACACCCCTCCACCTTCAGTGTTTAGCCCAAAGAAATGCAGAATTTTGCAAAATGCGAAGTTGCTGGGGCAATGGCGTGCTTGCAGAGAGCTTTGAACTCATCCTCCTTCTCTCCATAGGCGTAAGATTTGTCAAACCTTGTGCCATTCAAGGGCTTTATCAGCGTTCTGTTCTTGGAACAATTGGACCTTTCTTGGCAAGGTTCTGCGTGCATTGCCGCAGATGCTGAGTTGTGAGCTTCATGCTGGGCTTTTGGCAATTAACTGGGCTTTCAGGGTTGCGACGCATTGTGGGTCCATGTGGGCATTTCTCAAAGTAGCGATCCCCCCAAGAGAAGATCATGTTACAAGATCATGTTACAACCTTCCAAAGCCGCTATGAAGGTCTTATGCCTGCTATCAAGTCTTTGGGTAGTGAGGCTGCGCTCGAAACGGTCTGCCTCTAGAGAGAAATATGAATGCTACTTCTTCCTGTCCATGAATTTGCAAGTGTGTGAGCAAAAGAGTTGCAAGGCCCATGCTTGAGGCCACGACTTCACCAGGAAACTCCACCCGGGAAGCGATGTGACCTACATGCATTCCCTCTCCTCTCACAGGGCTGGGAGGAGGGAGGTTATGCAGAAGCCTACACAATTACCAACGTAATTTTGAGATCTGATTGAGGTATGTCACACCATAATAACCAAACAAGGAAACAAGAGTTATACTACTGGAAATCATTCTGCATTAAGAATGTGGTTTGGGACCTGCGGTCTCGGGTTCTGCGTCTTGAAGGAGTTCAGAGAATTGCGCGGTGTGCAGGATCTTAGTGTAAAAAGGAAATCGCACAGGCATGCCCCTTACCCGACATGCGTGTTCTCCTTGTATTCCACAGCAAATCTTTTGAAGGCCAAGACGTCCTGGGGGACGACGTAAGAGGGCCAAGACAGCGTCTGTTGACAATTGATGAACCCCACAAGCAACTTCAAGGGCCCCATATAGCCCTCACTAGAATTTCTGACTTGATCTTAGTCTTGAGCTTTGGGCGATCACTCCTATGAGAGTCCTTGACCTATGACAAAGCATTCGCATGAGAGGTTTCGCATTTAGTGTGTAGGCCTTTGAGAAATTACGCCCAGTTGGAATCGGGCGGAGCTTCGTGCTTGGAAGCATAGGAGAACCTGAAACATGTGCAGGGAAAAATCGCGACTTAAGGCTGTGGTCCAGGCTCAGTCACAAAATAAACCACTTGCTTTATTGAATTGCGACTGTACAAAACTTTCTGAACGGGCTGCGGAAGCTATAGTGCACATAGACGAGGCTGTTTTACAACTTCAATGGCAATGCAGTAGACGCCTGGACGAAGCTAATACGTGCATTGTATGGGGACATGCAGTCTGACACACGGAACACCAAACGCTGATCCCAGATGGCCATCCTTAATCCATTGCGCACCAAGACCTACAAATCCTAAACCCTAAACCTTAAACCCTAAACCCTAAACCCTAAACCCTAAATGAAAAACTGAGGAGACGACCATAAACCCCACAAGCACTAAGCCCCCCCTGAATTCTTCACTGTTGAAAGCCCCATCCGCCTTGCTGAAGGTGTAGTTATCCAGCTTCAGGGCCCCTTGGGCTGTAGCCTCATGGGTTTAGGGTTTATAGGGTTTAGGGTTTATAGGGTTTAGGGTTTATAGGGTTTAGGAATTATGGGGTTTAGGGTTTAGGTGGTTAGGTTTGATTAAGGGCGAGGGGTTTGGGGCGGAGGGTTCAGGATTTAGGGTCTAAAGCTGTTTCCATGAGCCACACAGAATGCAATGCCGACTATACAGAAAACAGATCAGCAGGTTGTCATGGTGCCCTCTTGATTTCCCATTTATTGCACCTCCAACACTCTCAAACCCAGACCAAAGGCTTTCTGTCTGACCCTTCCAGCAGGCTAGTTCTGCGGGCAAGCACAAGGAACATCTTCAACCTTAAGCCACTAAAGCGCCAGCCACATTTAGGCGACAATCGCTCTTGTTCTGCACCAACACTGCCACATACTGCTACTTGGTATCTGCTACTGCTACTGCTATGTTCTACATGTGTGATCAATACCCTATAATGCTACAGCAGTTTCTACTTTTCCATGATACCTATATAATCCCTATATTACTATATCACCCCTATATTGCCCCGTTAGGGTTGTCAACAGTCTATGCGAATAAGTGAGCCGCTAGAACTGAGGGCTGAGGAAGTGACTTCAGCGAATGCCGTGAGGCAAGCCAGCAACGCTATGCAGCGGGGGCCTTGGCTACAGCTTTCCGATCAAAAAAACCCTCCTTCAACAGAAAGAAACACCATGCAAGGAAATGCAAGGACTTATGCACCGATGCATCCACAAAGAACTCTGAAGTCATAAGGCACGAATTACACATCTAAAGGCCCCAAAGCCCACTTACATGACGGATCCTTGCACGGTGAAGGCAAAGCGTGTAATCCTGAAAGCCATTAATTGGGGGCTCCATAGGTATGCGCAAAGCAGTTTACGAAAAGTGTTCAACCGTACCGTCACACAGCCTTGTACCGGCCTGGGGTTACAAGCCTTATCTAGAGCGCTGCAGCTGAACAAGACTTGAAGAAAGAATCCTGCCCTACCTACACCCTCCGCCCTGAAGCGCAAAAAAAAGCACAAGACCTAAACAGCAAAACCTAGATCCAGGTCCAAACCAAAACCAAGGATGCTCAAAAACAAATACTCCCATATATTATAGCCCCCATAGTAATAGCAGTGCCACGTATCATATCAAAAATTAAGTCTAACCATTCGCGCGTCCACACTTGCAAAAGCCTCCCATTTAATCCTCGGTTGCACTCCCATACGTCCCAGCCAAGGTCCATGGCGCCATGAGAGGGATCCCGAAAAAGAGTAATTACCCTGACAGCACAGCAACCAACTCAAAGCCTGCGGTTGACGCCTTTTAAGACGCAACCCTCGATACTCTATGCAGCCAAACTCCCAGGTTCCAAAAGCCCCACGCGTCTGACCCCTTAAAAGGTTGCTGAGCTCCTGGCCAGAACATGCTGCCATCATTGCTGAGATCTTATTGGGTTGCTTTTTGTCGTGGAGCTGACTTTGGTTGAGGATTTGGGGGCTTCGAGGTGTAGGGCTTAGGGTTTGGGGCTTAACGATGTGTGGCATAAGGGTTGTGAGGATTTGGGGTTTAGAAATCTTGTTCTTCTGTCCCAAGGTATGCCAGGAACCGTGTTGGGTGACAGCATTGCCACACTACTGCCATGACCTGCGGCTGAGCAAAATGCAGCAGGCAGCGGCTTGTTTTAGGAGTTTGGTTTAGGGTCGAGGTTCAGACGTGACCTTGGACAAGAGGCTTTGCGGCTTTGACGCAACGATTTAAGAGGAGACTTCGAGCACAGCCGAGCCCTCACAATTAATGAGCACTCATGATCTCTGCTGTTCAAAGCTTCCGAGGAAGCTAAAAGATGGACAATTTCTCCAGCATCCGATACATTCAAAAACCATGATCCCATCCTGGCGCTCCAGAACATGGGAACCCGAAACATGGCTCAAAATGCTTCCTGGTACTCCTTGTCTTAACCATAACTCTGGTCGACGTGCGACCACCCACAAAAAACTGCTAACCCCAACCCCTGGGCCCAAACTCAAGGTACACCCTATACATGACTTAATACTGATATGCCATGCTGTGTTTCCTCTTTCCACAGCACATGTCCTGCGGTCATCTGCCTGGCGACCTGGCGGCGGCGGTGGCGGCCTTCGACCCAAAAGGGAATGGAATAAGTTGATCTTTAAAGGAGCTGCGTGTAGGCGGAAACTAAGAATGTGAAAGATATGTCTTATGTTCCTGCTCCCAGTCTTGCAGGAAGGCTTAGCCACGGGATGAAGATTTGTGTGTAGGATGAAGGTGATTCGGATTTTGGGGGCGCAGGGATTGATCCTTACCCACCAAAAGCGGCTAAAGGTATAGATCATGGCGACATACAGCTTACGAATTTGCACCCCAGGACGCAGCACACATTCGTGGGATCCCGGCCAAGTGGGCTCATGCCCAAGCACTCCAGATGTGCACCCATCAGGGCTAGCGGAGGCCTCCAAATCCCGCTGCTTAAGTTTGCCCCCCATGGAGGTTTCTGAGTCTCAGGTTCAGCGGCAGCAAACCCTTATTATGGGTATATAGGGTGAAGGAATGGAAAAAATAAATGAAAGACAAATGGAAAATGAAAATGGACACTAAGGCCCATGTTCGCTTCTCATCAAATCTTGGCACCGTATGGCTTTGGCGGCTTCCATGACACTAGGCACACCAAGCAGTACATCCTAAACATGGGGATTCACTACTTTTCCACCAAGCAAACTTCACTACAAAGAAGACTCAGTTGAAAAACTCCGAGTCCCAATCACCACAGTTTGATGGGCCACACGTACTAAATTCTGCGACTCTATGCACTTGTGGTTTCATTGTTGCCCGCTCGCCTCTGCTGAGGGCCACAAGGAGCCCGGAGCTTCTGACGAGCAGGAGTCCTTGGCTTGCATCAGTTGACTTCAAAACCCCAAAAGATCATCCAACTATAGGGATTATATGGGGTTTATATAGGGGTTATAGGGTATATATCGGGGTTCTAAGATCATCCAACTAGACCCAAAACCCCAGGGTTTTACTTTGGGCCAAATAGGTTCTCACCATGAACACTTCGCAGCTTGAGTATGTACCACGTACTACTTGGGTACTCGGATCCTTAAAGCACGCGGGCAGATCTACAGCAGGATTCAACAACTTACTCAGCCAGACATGGCAACCCCGCAAAACATTGACCGGCTGCAGTTCAGAGAAGGAGTCATGTAAACCCTGAACTCTAAACCCTAAACCCTGTCTCCAAGACAGACTGGAAGGATCCTTTTAAGAGGGTGTTGGCTTGAGTTTTGGGAACCCACTTCTGCCGTCTCTCTCTGCTTGACGGTCCCTTGGCATCTACCTGGAGGAGAGTAAAACAAAGTAGGAGTTGAACTTTACGAGAGCCCGAAACCCTCAGCCTAGTAAACCAGATGTGCAAAACCCCCAAGCCTGAACCCTGAGCCTCATATGAGCTATAGTCTACACTCCTAGTATCCCTTAGTGGCCCCTATACTGCTCACCTATATAACCCTATATATCCTATATAAACCCCTACATAACCCCCGTTAAGGAGTTTAGACTATCAGTACATATGATGCGCCTTGCATCTGAAGCCTGGGTACATGCAGGCTAGGCGCGGCCGGCGCAACAGTTGCATTGCTAACTGCTGCTGCTGCGCTGCAGCGCAGGCTTTCACCTAGCTAAGCTGGTGGTTACTTGAAAGGAAATGAAGGAATGCAGGAATGTAGTATAGGGATGAAAAGGATAGTTTCCAGAAACAGGGGGACTCCAATATAGATCCCATAGTTCCTTATTCTAGGGACCCCCCCCAAAAGGGTATTCTCAATTTTGGCAAACCCTCTTATAGGGGATTATCTCTAAACTGTTTCTGGGATCCATAGCCTTCTTCTGCGGCCCCAGGGACTTTCTACCGTCCGGGGGACTTAAGGAGGCATCTACCTTAGAATTGTTAGGGTAAGTTTAGGTCATTAGCGTCTGCTCTCCCAAAGTCGGGATTCTAATTTTGTGTTGCCTCTTTGTCCTGATGACCTAGCAGCCCACAGTCCTCAAGCATAAAGGTGTGGTCCAAACATGCTCAGCAGATCAGAAGCTCGCCCACAGCTCTAAAGCAAAAGCCCTCGAAGCCCATGCTCTTGAATCTCTGAACGCCAAGCAACTCTAGAATCCTCGTACTCGCGCCTGCCACAAAAAGCACCACGTTTCAATTATTCCTAATAAGAACTGAAACATCTTCGGGGATGCATTTAGTATCTCGAGTGAGGAAGTGCGGAGACAGAAGTAAAGGATGACACCTGAAATCCCAAAAAAGCCCAAAACCACAAAGATCGCGGAACATAGGCGCATGAAATCCAGAACGTTTAGTTCCATACTCAAACACGGCAACCCTGAGCCCCAAAGCCCCTATACCCCAAATCTTGGGTACTGCCCCCCCTGAGTAACAGTTGGATAATATTTTAATATGGTTATATATAGCCCTTAATAGGACCCCTAATATAGACTGTTACAGGGTGGGGGGCAGTACCCAACCCAAATCCCTGGAACGTGCACCGTGAACCGATGCCACTGCAGGAACAGGTACGCAGGAGTTCCGGGCCAAGGAATCCTCTTCGGCGAGGCCGTGTTGCGCCATTTCCTCCAGAATTGAACTTATGGGAGTTTAGTCCAGGTCCAGGGTTTGGGGTCGAGGATTTTCGGTTTGGGGTTTAGGATTAGGCTGCGACTGTGAGGATTTGGGGTGGAATTTTCGAGAACACCTCGACCAGAGTTGGAATGACGATCCAGGGACCATACCCAAACCCTCCTATGAAGCTCCTTTTGGGAGTCGTCTAGTCCAATCCTTTACCAAAAGTCCTAACAAACCAAAAGAAACCACATAGGAGCCTGTGGCCAGGCTAGCATACTGTAGAACCGAAGACAAACCCCAACGCAGTCTTCATAGTCCTCGTTAGCTCTCAATCTTTGCTTTGTTTCCCACGCCTGGAAAAGCGCCAAGCACTGCTGCCACTCGCCAGCTCGCTGGCATGCCTCGCTGACGCAGTACAGGCTTCGATCTTATGGTTTGGGACCACAGCATTGGGTGAGAGACCCCTTAATCCTTTGCAGAACGGACTAATGAATTGCGCCTCGCACTCTGGAACTGCAACACGAAGACGTAAAAAGCTGCAGTAGTGAGTAGTGTCCCAGGACTCAGCAGCCAAAACCTATGCAGACCGCGCAAACCTCAGGGAGACTCGCACAACTTGAGTGCACCAAGATTTGGTCTGGGTATGACTGCCACTGAGGGACATTGATAACCGCGCTGAATGTCACCACAGTCCTAAGCGTCCCAGCTGCAAGGAACACATACGAAATCAAAGAGTGCTCCACTTGAGACATTGAACTGCCAGTGTCGAGCATCCCAAGACCACGCTGAATATGGCCAAGTATCGGCAACACACCCTCAGGCAGCCGGGACAGCAGCAAGAGGGGAGTCTGGCAAACGGCTAGAGGAACCAGGGCTGGACATGTGGAATCTCAGGGCTCAGGGCAAGACTGGGTTGCTGTTAAGGAACTTAAATTAAAGTACCATAATGGGTAGATATAGTGAATAATAGGGTTTCCCCCTATATGGTAACTTAAATTAAGTTCCTTAACAGCAACCCAGAAAACCTGGAACAGATTCCGAAGCCTTGAGCCTCAACCTCACAGGATTTTAGACTTGGGTGGTCTTAAGGGTCCTCAGTGGGTTTCAAGCGGGAGGTCTGGGAGATCAACTGGAGCAAGCAGCAGCGCATAAGGATTACAGATTTTCTTTCGAGCTCAGGATGTGGGAGTTTGCCTAAGTTATCTCTTCCAAGATGAGGGGAAGTGATACATAAGAAGGAATCGATTTATGGAAGCATGACAAGAATAAGGTTGAATACGTCAAATTTCTCAAAAGCTAGGAACCGAAGTTGACGTCTGGAGCCGCCAGAGCCTTGACTGACCACAGAGATCATACTTTCTCACCATAAGGGCAGCTGCAAAAAATGAAAAGATTTTTTGAAAGGCATAGTAAAAAACCGGCCATTCATGCTGAACACCAAGCCCCATGGCCCAATGTTCCTGGTAGACACCAGCTTCCTTACTCACACTGCTGGCCTCAAATCCAGCCTTGCATTTCTGCAGGTTAAGCCGAAGCTCTGGACCCCAAAGCCTACTTGGGTTTAGGGCTTAATTAGGAACCACTACCTAGAACCCAAGCCCAAATTCTTAAATTCCTTATCCTACACCCTAAACCTTAAGCCCAGATTCTTACTTCCTCAACCTAGACCCTGAATCTCCAAACCTTAGGCTTCAGAAGGGTGGGACCTTCCACTCCGAAGCCTTTGCGCAAGCCGCAATGGTGGCCTCACAGCGTCGACATACACAAGTTGCATGCTGGTTCCCTGGACCCCCAAAGTACGTAGAATAATGGCCTTTTGGGCTATATTTAGGGGATTTGGGCCATTATTTTACCTACTTTGGGGGTTTAGGTCTGAATTAATAAGGAAGCAAGGCAGGGAGAAGACCATGGAAACTGCCGAAAGGGATTTTGTGGGGGCTGCTCTCACACTCCATTCCTCGATTCCCTACTAAGAGCAGTTTAGGGGGGCGCCAGGGCATGACTTCCTGAAGATAATCTTCTCTTCTCCTCTAGCTAGACAAGTGACAAAACCCAAGTGTTCGTTGAACTGGTGCTTGCGTGTGTTGTACAGTATGTACGACGTGGGCACCCACCACAGTAGCAACTGCAGCGGCCTTTCGAGTGTCCTCCCAGATGTTGAACTGTTTAATTCCTGTTGGGGGTATTGCCTGAGTCTGCGCAAAACAACTGGCGCAGCTTGCACAGCACGCGCTTATGACTAGGAACCCTGCAATAGTGGACCCCAAGCAAATCAGACTCTGATCTCCTGGTTCTGCGGGATTATATCGTTGCCCAGGCATAAGCAGAGCTGCACAGCCCTTGCAGCCATGGGTCGCAATGAAACACTACGCCACAATCCCTAAACCCTAAACCACCTGTTGCACCCCCCTACCAAAACCTCCACAACCTCTCCCGCCCACCCGCTGCACTCCCCCAAAAAATATGACAAGGTTTCCAAAGCACAGAAACATGCGGAAACCCTGAAGTCCTCTCCCAAAACTGAGCTAGGCGGCGTTCACAGCGATAATCTCTCTCCGGCACAAAGGTAACAGCTGCAGCGCCTTTACTCAGGTGGAGATGAGAGACTTTCAGGGGCAAAAGCGAAGGATTACTCAGGACTGTGGATCCTCTGGGAGAGCCTACTTTACTAGGGTATGCGCCATGGAAGAAGAACGCAGGATAGAACGCTCGACGAGAATCTTCAACTTGGCACAAAGAGAAGCAAAACTTTCTGCCTAAGCGCCGACCGACATCAATCGACTTCTCGTCTTAAAGCTAGGATCCGAATCTGAAGCCCCGAAGCCCACAACCTTGCTCCCTTGACCCCTTGAAAGGCGCTGCAGACGAAATCAACACCTGACCATATCAGAGCCCCAGGTACCATTTCAAGAGATACCAAAAATGCCCCCCCCCCCCCCCCCNNACTAGATTGGGGAAACCCTATTATTTACTATATATACCCATTATGGTAACTTAATTTAAGTTCCTTAACAGCAACCCAGTTTGGGTCGGGGGGAAGCCTCGACCCACTTGCCACCTGCCGCCAAGGCCGACAGGGCAGCGCAGATCGTGATGGAGTTCGGTGAAACACCTCTTCGGCAAAAGGGGGATTAGGGTTTAGGGTATGTCCAACTCCCCAGATCATTTGCAGTTGGACTGTTTCGCCCCACTGTATATATCTAGGAACGCATTTGGGCGGAGTGTATGCCCTTGCTATATGCGCACTTGGACCCTTTGGGTTGCGTTTAGGGTCAGGTAGAGGGCCTGGGTTTGAGCTCTTATTTCAGGATTTGAATTCAAACTAGACCTTCTGCGGTTAATTCCTGTTTGTGGTTGAACGTTGCGGGTCCTGAGTTCAAGCATTGAATCATAGTGCAGAGGTTAGGATTCTGGAGTGCCGATTAGGAGGTTCAGGGTTGGAGTTTTGAGCGTAGACTGCCAGAGGCCATGACTTGCCATATGCCAAAACCAAGTTGAGACAAAAAAAGCTGCCATCCTCTTATGGTCCACACAAAGGTCAACTTTAGCGCAAAGCACGCAGCCCTTAATCTTCAACCCAAGACTTCTGAAAGCAAAAGCTAGAGCGCGGCTTGCACTTACGCACGCGCACGTGTGGACTTGTTGGAACCCACAACTCAACTCGTCTTCTATTATAGTATATGATAGTATATTATGGNNATTATGGTATATTATGGTATATTTTGGTATATTATATAGGGATTAACTATACTGGGGTTATATAGGCTATAGGCAACGAGGCAGGAGATGACATCAAGCGTGCCAAACCCTAGGCACCAAAATTGTCGAACCCCCAAACTAGCAACTATAAGTATAAATTGAGGTGTACCTGGACCCCAAAGGGATTTTGGGCTACTATCTTACCTACTCTTGGGGTTCAGGTATAAGTCTTCAAGAGCCCCCGCGACCGGCAACATTAAAGCCCAGACTGCTGGCGCCGACCCGGAGCTCATTAGGCCCGATATACTATAGTAGTTTCCATTTTCTTTTCCATTATCCCCATAGTATCCCAATATGTACCCTAGTATTATTACTAGCGAATCTAATCCGTGTATCCAGATCCCAACCACCCGCAGCCACCTGGTTTAAAGGCTTTTTGGTTTCTAGGGTTTATAGTCCCCCCTAAGTAGATAGAATATGGCTTTGGTTTTTTGTAATAAGATCCCCAAATACCACATAGTCTATCTACTTCAGGGGGTTTCTAGGGTTTAGGGTTCCTTCTTTCGCCGGCACCTGCTCGATGCATGCTGTCGAACACGGCGAGGGCAGCCTGTTGAGCACGCCCAGAGGACCTTTACTATGCCGTCACCATACACTACCTCATGGTCCCTAGAACTTAGTCCTTACATCCATATTATTTTACCCCAGTTTCCATTTCATTTTCCATTTTCTTTTCCATTTGATTCTCCATTATAGATTCCATGTTGTATAAGCATTAATTCCCCAAATTCTATAAAGCATAGAGGAGCATCCTGGGAGCCTTCTAAGATTCTAACAAGCAAGACTAAGATGGAGACAGTGAAGGTATGTGGGTGACATATTGTGGATTTTGATTGTCTGGTGCTCAAAATGAATTTAGGTACTACAAGTTGTAAAGGTGTATGTTGGGATTATGTAGGGGGATCATTCTCTTCTTAGGCATCAGCAAGTTGAGCTGAGGTTCCAGTGTGGGACCCTTTGCCCATTCCACTTTGATTTAAGGGGATCTCACGTCTCACTGTTGTGTCCATATAGCATTCGTGCAGTGCTGGCTGTAGATCCCTTGCGAAATGACACAGAAACGCAATTTGTATTTCCCTTGTAAATCCCGGCTACACCAAACTTCAGCTTCGAAGGTTTGGGGGCCCAGCCAGAAGTCAGACAGATTTGGGTGTGCACCAACCAATTTATTACAGAACCTACTATGTCTTGCGGTGCCTCACGACCCTAAACATTATGTGAAGCCGGAACCCTGTAAGTGGGCGAAACAAATCCTCGATGCCAAGTGGCTTCCCACTCATGAGCTCGCTCACAAGAACTGATTGCGGCACTGTAGACCACCACATCTGTCATGGATGCAGGGTATATGGTCACTTCTCAAAATTATGGGCTCCTTTTGGTTCAGGGTTATATTACGGCAACTAAATCCTTAGATCCTCACCCTTCTACCCTAATATCGGGGATTAGCGATCGAGTCTTCACTTCATGGCTCGTGTTTGATTATGGGATTAGGGGTTAAGGGTTAAGGGTTTGGGGCTCAGAGTTCAGGGTTTAGGTTTCAGGCTTCAGGGTTTAACTCTTTTTTCAGCCATGGCAAGTTTTAGGGTAGAGAAACCGTAGGAGATGACATCTTCTCTTGAAGCCTAGCAGATGAACCGGAATAATGTGCTGCAAGTTCTCCTGTGGGTAATGTTGGTGATTCAGGTGTTAAGAGATGGCAACAGCACTTATCGCCTTCAAGACGCATCTGCCGTCTGATGCCCTGTTCCTCGTAGGGAAATTATGTGAGGTTACAACCTAACCTCACATTCCATATCGGGTCTAGTAAAGTTTAATATACGATGACGACGGAGACAAGTAGGGACCTTTATGGTGTGGTTTACCTTCACGGTCGCGGATGACAACGATACTGAGGCTGAGAACGCAAGGCTAAAAACTCTAGCCCCAAGAGACGAGAGGGTATAAGGTTCTGGAGGGAGTACAAGGGTCCCCCAGTGGGGATTGCGCAGGGGTACTAGAAGCAGCATACTTAGCATAACGATCCTTCCATCACAACTTGTCATGACATAGGCCATAAGGTAGGCTCAGCTGTCTTTGCGTGCTGGTTTGTGGGGTTAAGGCCTTCTCCACACTCTGCCGCTGTCGGGTCAGAACAATCTGTATATAAGTCATAACTAAAATAGTTCAAGCTACGCCCAGGTGATCTAGCAAATTGCTTCCTTCCTGAATGCCGAAATGTGAATGTCTCCTGCAAGCTCAACCCCTTCAATCCAGACCTTAAGAATTCGAGCCACAAAAGCTCACACAAACCCGAAAACCCTCACATCCTAGAGCAAATCCTCATAATGAAGCTGCAAGCCTGCGAGAGTGTCGTGACCTGCCATTCGCAGCATATTCTGCAGAGCTTCGTGCTGGATCAGAAGGAGTTGTAGTAAGGCATAGGCAACAATCGAAGTCTCAAGTAATGTAGATTTTAAATAACTACAAACATGTTCAGGTCCATGTGCGCACCCCTTACTACAGATATACAAGGAAACTGGGACCCTATTAATAGTAGTTTCCATTTTCTTCTCCATTATCCCAACATAACCCCTGTATATATATATATACCCTATTATACTAAAGTAGTTTCCTTTTTCTTTTCCATTATGCCAATCTGACCCCTATATACACCCCATTATACTGAAGTAGTTTCCATTTTCTTTTCCCTTATGCCAATATAACCCCAATAGATACCTTAGTATACTAAAGTAGTTTCCATTTTCTGTTCATTATGTCAATATGACCCCTATATGAAGCCTAAACCCGAAACCCTACGTAAACCCTATAGGTAGTTTCCATTTTCTTTTCCATTATCCCTATATGACCCCAAGATGTTTCTTACCATAAGGTCTGGGCTTGGAGGTTCTGGCTTGGGGGTGGGGGGCTCAGGCTGCTGGGTGGAAGGTTCAGGCCTTGGGGCGATGCAGGGGTTGAGGGTGTAGGGTTTTGATACAGTTTTGTCACTCTTATGCCCTAGGTCTTTCGCAAGCGCAACATAGAAAATGCTCATATATGCACCCATTTAGAAACTGAATATTAATTTGCCAAGTTTGCTTTGTTGGGCGGCTGTTTTGCTGGAGTGGGCTACCCAATGATATGGACTTGCTGCAGTGCTGCATGCCTACAAATGTCATTGGCAAGCTGCTGTACACTCTTGCTTCTCAGGTCGTAAGAACTACATAGAGAAGGCTGTTTTGGAAGCTTTCATACCACCACGGCATGATGGCGTTCATGATGTAAGGTTCTCTGTCTCTGTTGAGGCTGCAAGAGCTTCGGCCCCTTGCAACAACTCAGCCTTTGAATTCGGAAGCCATGGTAGCTGGGGCAAATGACAAAAAAACTCCTGCTGAAGCAAGGAAGGTGAATGTCTGATAGCCCACCTCTGCGTCCTGCACCTTGAGCGAGTCTTCTCATGGTTTCGTGAGAACCCTTGTATTCAAGTGTTGTCCTGGGCGTTTATGGGCAGACGACCGCGTCATGGGCACCTCGAATGGCCAGGAGTCGGCAACGTCTCAGCAACAAAACAGTAATAACTAGCTGAAACCGAAAAGTAAGCAGAATATTCGCTCAGCTTGCATAAACATAGCCAAAAACAATATTCTGCTTCACACTTTTGGAGTTTCAGAAGGTTGCTGCGCATTACCCCTAAACGTTACAGAAACACCAAGGCACACTGCAGAACAAAGACAAGAAATCCGGCCTGCAAGAAGAGAAAGAGCGCCCTGCCAAGCTGTATCAAGCCTTGCGCAGGAATGATCTAACTGTTGCTATATAGGTTTTTGATTTTTAGCACGCCTTTTGCCGATATAGGGTTTAGGGGTTTATGGTTTCGGGACGATTTCCTAAACAAAGACCCACATACATGTGGACAATCAAACCGAAGAAAGCCTGGACATGAAATGGATACTGGAGTGATGTAGGGGCGTAATGATTAGGATTTGGTTCAGGGAGTAGAGGCTTGGGTTCAAGCATTAAAGTCTGGGGTTCGTAGCCAAGACAAAAAGGTTTGGTGATGAATTAGAGCCAGGCATCTGCACTGTTGGAATCGAGGTTTGGGGTTTAGGGTATGGGTAAAGTTAAGGGGACAAAAGCATAATTCACTCGGGCTTGCCGGGTGGTACTTGGATAGTCCCTATGCGGATCTGGAAAGTGATGGAAAGTGACTGTGAGGGTGTTGGTGCATTGGTGTTACCAATCTTCAGGAACCATGTTAACTTCAAAGTCAAAAAAACATACATCTCCACATGTTTCTCAACGTCATGGGATGATTTGGGGTGTCCAACCCGGGACCCAAAATTTGAGTTAGCGAAACATCCCCGCGAATGCTCTTCCAACTGCTATACATCCCTAGGATCCTAAAATGGGCTCAATGGCAGGGATTCTCAGAATCCATTTTTGATCCCCCAAGCGTTTGAATAGCCAGAGAGTCCTTAACCCTAAACAAGAAAATCTATAGATCCCATATAGTCGTATAAGTCCTCCACAATAATCCCTATTGACCGAACCCTTAGACCTTAAACTCTGTATTACTCTGTTCAGGCCAGGCAGCGCGACAATGACGTTCGCAAGGCTGAAGCTGTCAGGCTGCAAGCCTATGATTGCTATAAGGATTCCTTTTCAGGGCTTCATGAGTATGATATGGGGT
The DNA here is from genome assembly GCA_905231905.1 of Symbiodinium pilosum. Classification (NCBI taxonomy): domain Eukaryota; class Dinophyceae; order Suessiales; family Symbiodiniaceae; genus Symbiodinium; species Symbiodinium pilosum. The sequence continues at coordinate 16,939 of CAJNIZ010032968.1, read as the reverse complement.
ATACCATAAGGATCCCCATTAAGGGCTTCAGAAGGAGGAATAGCCTTCGTAGCTATTCAGAAGGCTGCTCAGTCTTCTACATCGCATTACGCACTGGTTAGGGTGGAGACTTAGGGCCTGTTGGAAAACTAGATTGGGGTATGGGGCTTAGGATTTCTGAGGGGCAGTGTTTGGGGGGGTTTAGGCTACTGAGTCTTTGATGGCTTGCCCGGAGTTGACGGTACGTTGAAATTACTATCATCACATTGGGGCATGACTACTTCTCGCCTCGCGCATACATACACGACCAATCGCACCGCGTTCTTGGCATTCTAATCCAAACCCAAAACTGAAACGTGACGTATCCCTAAGGGTCCAAGTACCTAATTATCATATATTTACCCAAAACCAATACTATAAGTACTATTACCCNNNNGGGTACATGGACCCTTAGGGTATTACCTGGCAAAGCCAGATCTCTTCAGGTCCCAAGTCCAAGCCTTGGTCGAGGGAGGGCGATACTGTCAAGACAGGAACCGGGGCAAGGTCGAAAACACAAATGCGGACCCAAAGCTAAAAACCTACAAGCCCAGGTCCAACAGTCAAAACAATCATGACAATAGTAATACTAGAAATAGAACTAGTTATGATAGTAGTAATAGTAGAACTAAATAAGTTTGTGGGCTTCTAGCCCACATGCGCACCACCCCAGTCTGGAAGCAACCCCACACCTAAATCCCGGATCATAACCTCTCAAGGCTAACTCCTACACTTATCGGAATATCTACAGCCCAGACCCCAAAAAATGGAACACCCCCCAATA
>CAJNIZ010032968.1:0-16037 GCA_905231905.1 Symbiodinium pilosum | reverse complement strand
GGATCCTTTAGGGGGTCTGGGCTCCTGGTACTTCATGGGCAGCCTGGGAGGGAAGATGTAGAGATGATTCTAGGCTTCCTAGGGATCCACTCCACCGTCGCCCTTGGGCAACGGCAAGCCTAGTGACTTCTTGAGACCCGGACGGCTCCTGGAGCTTCGTCATCACTCAATTTTGCTGTGGAGCTTCGTAATCACCATGACAAAAGCATGTCTGAGTTCAGATAGCTTCTATCCCTCGTCTCCTCCTAGGGCATCTCTGTCTCTCTGAAGCTACATCCAAATCCCAGAGCCCTGTACTGAACGCCGATGATCCGCCCTCAATGACTTCGAGCAAGTCTCTATGGCATCTTCTAAGTTATGGGTACACAACCCGGAGCCCCTGGCTCCAGTATAGCAGTATAGCATTTGCTGGCTGAGCCGCTTTGCACGCGCAAGTCCTGGAACCAGTGGAGAGCCAAAGCCCAGAACCTCTGGGGAGCCATTTGGGGATTAGAATTCAAGTAAGGGGGGGAGGTGCTTGTAGGAAATTCTTGAGCTTCATGTGCGGTGTATCATGGGGGGGAGGTGCCGCATTCTTTGGAGCGGCGATCTTCTGCTTCGGAGGACCCCTTATCCTAACCTCGGCCCTAAACCCAACACTAACCAAAACTTCCATGCCTATGCAGGGGACTCCAAGCGAGCACCCTCTCCTACACTACCAGTGACCTTTGCAGGTGCCAGGAATGTTTCGGGAGGGTCAAGAATCATTAAACTACAAGAAGAGCTTCTTTACCGAAAGTTTTCCAAAACGTAAACCGTTCTAGACCTTGGGTTAGGACCGCATGCACTGATAGAGGTATACTAGGAACATGCAAGGACCCCAATATAGTCACTGCTATCTCTTGTGGTCACCATTAGGTTGAGGGCTTGACCTAAGCTAGACCCTAAAACGTATGATTGGGGGCGGCCAAGCTTGATGGCATGATGTTCCTTGCCTACTCACTTCATGCTAATCCCTAAACAGCCTCCCCATGCCTGATACTAAACATGTCCCCCAAGATAAAAACGTCTCTTCTGGAGACAGACTAGGGCATGGGATTTTCACAAAGGGCTTTAGGAAGACTAGTGACTAGTGTCTTTTCTGAACATGGCTGTCCCCAAGCCCTATGCTAGCTTGGAGGAAGTTAGGGGATACAGTAAGTGCCAGGTAAAGGAGGCGCTCTAACTCCAAAGTACTCAGAGGATGACCTAGGGGTGCTCAGTAAGAAGGTTTCAAGCCCATATTGTAACCCCTATGATCCATTTAGTAACCCTAATTTAAAACTGACATCCAAATCGCCGCAGGCCGTCGAAGATAGTTCAGGGTCTGCAAGGCTGACGGTTAAAGCCTCTGAGCTGTGTTTATGTTTGGGTGCCTTGGCTCTGCAAGCGTAACGCTGGCGCGTCTACACGTATGTACCAGGTTTGGTACTTGCAGTGAACGGTGCAGAATCTGTGCATGGGTGCACACTGCACCGGGCTTCTGGGCACCCGCAACTGCAGCGATGCCATGATGAAGGGCTTTAAGCTCAGGCGAGAACCACCTGGTGAGTCAGTAACCATATTACCGTAAGGGTGTTCCTTTTCCTGCTGTTTCCATAGTGCCAGGGCACGCAGAATTCAAGATTGGCCTGACGGTGGAAAATTCGCTCATTTTGTGTCGAAACACCTCCTTTTGGGGGCGTGCTTGCAATAAGGATGTTAATTTATTGGGGTTTTTTATTGGCCCCCCCCATTTCTGGAGTTCCCAGTATAAGCCCCAAAAACGTTATCAAGGCATTTCGCACCCCCTTAGTTTTCGGTGCGGCCTCGAGTCCTTGTCATCTCGTAATAGGAATAGTAACAGTAGCAGTGATGATAATAATAATAGTAATGGGAATAGCAATAAGAATAATAATAACAATTCGACTAGTAATAACAGTAGTAGTAGCAGTAGTAGTAGTAGTCGTCGTCGTCGTAGTAGTAGTAGTAATAATAAAAAAATAAGAATAGTAAGAAGCTACCCTATCAAACAAAGGCTGCTCCTTTTTCCGCCGAGTTTTGGGACCGGTTAAAGGATACCCCCTCCACCAGGCGGGTAGCTTCTAGGTGGGTACTGCCACATAACGCTCATGTAAGGCCCATGTAAGGGTAATGGCGTCCAATGAGGTGAGCATAGGCTCCTCTGAAGAGTATCCACCTGAGAACTACCCACCTAGGGGTGTCCTTGACAGTGGCTGAGAAGAACGTTGCTCGGTGCTTTGCACCGTTAGAGCAGTAAGCCTCCTCAAAACATGTATGACCCCTAACTAGCTCCTTGTTTGCAGAAATTGCTTCAGGCGGGCAGAGATTGTCTTGTCCGAACCTTCACGCCACAGAGACGAATCTATAGAATGTCAGAGCTAATCCTGATGGACTCCCTGACGCCAAGATTGCATTAAACCCCATAAGACTCCCCATCGTATGAATTTGCTACTTATACTTATGTTCCCTGCTTCAATATCTTGGTATTTCTTGAAGTTAAAATCTTCAAACCCTCCCATCTCCCCGACTTTCCTGGGTCAATGTGTATTGCCGTGGCACTCAGGTAACCTCGTGACTTTGCAAACGCCTTAGGCCTTGGGCCTCCCTGAATATCCTTTAGCAATTTATTAACCTTCAACTCCTGTACTGATTCATGAGATCGCCTGTAAAAGCTCTTGAAGAGGATGGCCTACGTGCTGTTTTGGTTGCGCATCACCACTCGAAGGCATCCTCCGAACTCGGTGATTACACTTCGCCCCCGCTCCTGGCACGCAGCTTGGCTTACTGGTGCTGAGGGAATGGGGGCTCGAATCTGTCGTACGCTTGTGGGGCTAGACTGTATGTTGTAGGGACCACCCATGAGAAAATGATCAGGGTCTAATGGGCTTTGGGATTGCGATGGAAAAGGGATTGCCAGTGCTTTGTGCTCGCCTTCTTATGCATTATTAGTTACTTTGCGGCATTTTTGCAGACGTATTGATGGTGTCATAGCATGGAAATTATGACAGTCTGGCCTTCTCAACAGCCTTAGTCCGGTTGACGGCTTGTTCTGGAACATCATACCTTGCCCATGCTGCCGCTGGGATCACTGCCATGCAGCACCATTTTCTTTGGGTGCCTTTCGGCCCCGCTTCGTATCCTTGATCTGGCTGCCTTTCGGCGCCACTTCTTGCTCTTAACCTGGCTGCCTTTCAGCGCCACTTTCTCTTGGCTGCCTTTCGGTGCCAGTTCTTATTCTTAATCTGGCTGCCTTTCGGCGCCACTTTTTCTTGGCTCACGTACTCTGGCTTCCTTGCCGCGCCACCCTACACATGAAGCCCTAAATCCTAACCCATGAAGCCCAAACCCTGGAATGAGATCGGGGCATGAAGAGTGCTTCTTCATCGGCCAGCATTCCATAGGTCACATAGCGAAGTTTTGGGGTTTGGGTCTCAAGTTTCGGGTACACCTACGATTTGGGCTTGATTTGGGACACTAAACCATTCATAACTCTAAAGCCTTCCGCGCAGAATCAGCCCGCAAACTGTAGACTCTGTGCCGAATGACTCCACGGCTTTAGCAGCTGATTTCTTAGCCATAAGCGCATAGGACCCTAGCATGGGAATGCCACAGTACTATTTGTTGTGCGAAGATCGCACGAGGTGGCTTTAGGGTTTAGGGTTTCTGTGGTAGTTGCAGTAGTATTAACAATAAGAACAGATATCACGGCCACTAGCAATTGCAAACCTCAAAATAAGTAGTAGCAACAACAGAATGTTTTACATGTATTGGTAGGAAAAAGCAATAGGTATTCATAGTTGAAGTAATCGTCAGATAATTCAGGGTAATAGCAATAACAGAAAGAGGGCTTCGTCAAAGACCTGGAAAGTGGGAAAGGGGCTGGGGAATGCTTGGTCAAAGAGCTGTGGGCTCGAATCCCTTTGCGCGGTACGCCCTTGGTTCGGCCATGAGGCAGAACACCCTGCCAGAGTCTGGGCTGCATCAGCAGCCTCCAGCCCTATACTTTCCACATTTCCATCCTGGAAACTATGTACACCAAAAGCTAGAAGCAAATTGACTCAAGCACTGCTGAAACTAGACCTAGACTCCAAAAGACGTGTCATCACAAATCAGAAGCCCAGAAAACCTCAGCCAGAAAACAAGGCCTCCAACACGCGTAGCGCAGGGCGGGCGGTCGTCCCTGCTGCGTTGGCGTGGGCAGCAACACTCCTGGGCCCACAATTCAAAGCTTCAGATGGGTTCCAGGTATGGAGTTGGGGATTTCTCACAACAGAAGGTCCCTGGGGGTGTATGAGGCACAAAGAGGTTCTGGAGGTTTTATCAGTGCTCATCCATGGACCATTTTGAGAAAGTCGTTCCCCATGACAAACAGAGCCAGCTTCAGGTGGACATGTGAGCCGCTAATGCAATGAATCCTGCCGCAGCATGCCCGCCAAGTCTGTGCCTCCAACCCTTCACCTCCAAGATTTATCTATCCCGGAACTCGTGCCAGCTCTAGAAATGTGGCATGCATCCTTCTCCTCAAGCGTTTTACGCTTCCACACGCCCTTAACTGCAGGTGAAGTCATCAAACCTAATACCACTTTCCTAACAAAAACCTTCACATAACAGACAACCACCGAGGATCAGCTTCTGAACAAGTTGGTCCCAGGCCTGAGGTTTCTGGTACGTTTGGCAAACTTGCTGGGAATTAGTAGGGAAGAAGGGACTATAAGATATCGGGATTATTTAGGGATGCCCTGCTAATTAACCACCAGTAAGCCAAACAGGATTTGGAGTTGGACTGGGGGACGCACGGCTCAGTCTTTCAGGTGTGTGGATTGAGGTTAACATCTTCGGCATGAGTCCAAAAGGTTTGGGGCCTCAGGGTTTGAAGGCAGAACAGTAGCACGTAGCAGTGTCAAAGGGGGAGGAACTCTAGCAAAATCCAAAGCCTGCCAATTACGACCCTCGAGGGCTTTCCCTCTCCGCCCCAAACCAATCTCTAGGGATCGAACCAACACAAATGCCGCTACAAGCCTACAAAAAAGGCAGAAATCTCAAATCCCAAAGATCCATCCCATAAACACGAAATTTCTAAACCCAATACTTCCGAATCCTCAAAATTCCAGGCCTCCTTGACCTCTGTTGCTTGCTCCTGCAGGCGGCTCCAGGGTATGTAGTAGGAAATGGGACATTGTCACATAGCCAGAACCATGGTACTCCCCCACGAAACAATACAGCCATGACGAAGGTCTTGTTTCCACAATCATTCGAGTTCCCCTTCTCCTAATCATGAAGATTTCTAAGTTTGATCGAATCGTGATTAAATGATTAAAGGGGGTGAATAGAAACTGTGGGATGACGAGTCCACATGTCCATGTTTCGACGTGGATTTGCACAAAGCGTCCCTATCCTTCGGATTTGTATCTCTGAGCAACAAGAAAGCAGCGTCCTAAACTTTGTAAATTATGAACTGGGATATCTGACTAAGAACGCCCTGACATGCACAAATACGTTGGTGACAATTTGCTCTGAACCGATAATTACATGGGTTGTCAACTCTGGGACGGGGTGGGGATGCTCGTAATGATAACTTCATTCCGCAGTTCATTTCCTAGGTATGTCAGGGCGTGCTTGTTTTCAGCCACGCCACCGGCCTCAAGCCGTTATGATGAGACCGTCACAGGGCATGTTTTCCATTGACGCATCAATAGGAAACCAATTGCAATTTGAAGCTTTCCTAGAGAAACAATGGCTGCAACAATCCGAAGAGTAAGGACGCTTAGCCCTCAGAGAAACATCAAAAGGAGACCAATTGCGATTTGAAGCTTTCCTTGCATCTCAAATATCTGCAATTTTCTTGCATGCAATTATTGCTTCCGATGGAAAGCGGTAGGTTGCGGTAGAAAAATGGTTGCCGCCAGTTCTGGCGGGAACCGTTTTGTCAATTGGTTCTGGCCAAGGCGGGAACTAGCTTTTAATATAATCACTATCAAACCCCTTTTGGAGTGCAACCTCATTGAGGAGTTCAGAATTACGTGGAGCCGCATGAATAATTATGTTCATTCCTCCATCCCAAGTTTGGTGGAGCGGTGTGTCCAACACTTTCTGCGCATGAACCACATCCAAACTCCCTGAACCCTGAATCGTCATCGAAACATTCCGACAGCGAAGCCCGTTCCTAAGCCTATACGAACTTGTAGCCAGTGCCCAACCCTAAACCGAGACTCAGGTTCCAGGCATGGACCCTGCACGAGGATGACACGCGTGGCCTCGACGCCGGTGATGAATAATTTCAGTTGCACTACAGAAGGCAGGAGGGGGTTTGTCTCCTCAGGCAAAGCATGGTCAAAGTCGGATGTGAGCCACGCGTGCCACCATGGGTTGGCTAAAACCTCATCCATGACCAATCATGGTCGAAACTGGGCAGATGAAACGAATTGCCATGGCTCGCCAACTGATGGCTTGCTTCAGCTGTCTTGTCACCGGTGGTCCTGACTGATCGTTGGAGCTTCACTGCCTGGAAAGAATGAGAAGATTGTCACCTTTTCGCCACGTACCCCTATCCCGTGGAACCCTCGTAACACTGGCTGCTCTTGCGAGCGCCCAGATTAAACCAGGGCACTAAGAGGCTTGGAACCTCCACTGGCTGCCCTTCGGGCGCGGAGATTATTTCGGTGCACTCGGAGGCCTGGGACCTCCACTGGCTGCTCTTTCACTCAGGGGGCTGGGACCTCGACTGGCTGTCTTTGGGCACTAAGATTCTTTCGCTGCACTCGAATCCGCTGGCTGCTCCTTGGGCGCAAAAATTATTTGGTTGCACTCGGAGGCCTGGGACCTCCACTCGCCGCTAGGTGGTGTCCGCTTATCTGTCTTACTCTCTGTCCTCCCTTCCTGTTCTCTGATCCGTTCTCTTTTTTGTCCTCTTGCCTCTTCTCTGATCTGTTCTCTTCCTCGGTTGCGCTGTCTGTCCTCTTTTTTTTGGTGTCCCATTGTCTGTCGTCTGTCCTGTCCTCTAAGTTGTCCTCTTGTATCTGTACTGGCTGGCCCCTACTGTTCTCGCTGCCTTGCTACCTCGGGACTCGCGTTCCTCGCGGGCATCTGTCCTTAGAAGCTAACAATTCCACTGAAGGTGGAGAACAATCATCATGATCATTGCCCCGGCTCAGAAGAGTCAACAGTTTGGGCATGTGACCTGACGTGTTGCAAGGATTCTCGCGCACGGTCCTTGTATGTCTTTATTCAATGTAATACATCTTCCGATGACTATCCTGAAGCCCCATGCCGAACCCATGAAGCGGCGAACGTTGTGTTCAGTGGTCGTGTAAGGCTGCCAGCGCTGGTATTCTTGTGGGAAGATTTATGGGGAGGCAAGGCTGAAAGCCCTGCACACTACAGTACATCCTAACCCCGAGCCGCTAGCACCTGAACCCATCTCTCATCGCTAACCGTCGCTAATCCACGCCCCTCTCCCCTGGCACCTCACGCCATAACTCCCAAGACCGGAAATCTGTAACACCTTGCTTCGGCCCGAGGCGACATTCCGAGTTTGGCCCCCAAGCTTGAAGCCTAGCTCAAAATTCTGAACCTTAAATGCCAAGCCCAGATCTCTAAACTCTCAAACTCCAGAACGCACGAAAAGGCTGGTGCTCCTGCAGGTGCTTTGCCTGCATTGTGGAGCCCGCGCTCCCGAACCCCGCCGATCTTTGTGGGAGGAGCTCGTAGAAGTTAAAGTACAGCAGGGCCTGGGAAACAGCAACTTAAGGCCTGTGCAGGGACTGTTTGCTTTTTGAATTTTGCAGGCTTCAGGGTTTTGGGAGGTAGGCGTTCGTTGCTTCTAGCCTCACTTGGGTTGGGCTGTATGTAACTATCGGCTGACCAGCTTGAATGCAAGCCAGAAGCCTTGATCCACCAGCCCCAAGGCCTCAACCCCCCCCATGACCCTAAAAACTGCGCCCTCTCCTAGATGTGCACAAGTCCCTTAAACCATCTCTAGAATGGAGGCCGCAGAATTATGCCACTCATGCGAGGAATTCATAAGTATAAAGTAGCTAAAGTTCAGACTATAGAGATTCTAGTTTCCAGGGCCTTGTCTCTCAAAACCGTACTGCAGGCCACTCAGGGCTCCCCAAAAAACCCTAAATTTTTGCAAACCCTGAAAACCTGGCCAAAGCCTGACCGTTTCCATTTCCATGTGTTTTACCTTGATTGGGGTAAGATCTCTAGCCCCTGAACCCACATGCCACAAGTTCACCTAACATATAATGTCTGCATGCCACCATCGGGGGTCTCAATTCCGAAATCCCGCTGAAAGCCATCTGTTTTGCAGTTGCGGACAAATCCCCAGCGCACTTTGTAGGAAATCTGGGGTCTTCACCCGAAGTCCTGAGCCACAAGCTCCAAACTCTAGTGCTGCTGCGGGACCCCTGCCAGCGCCATGATTATCACAGCGCACACTGCGATGAACGAAGCAAGGGCCTTGCCTGGACGCAACTGCGAGGGAGGAACAAAGGCTTACATGAAATCCATGACGTTTGTTTGGGGTTTATGCGAAGATTTAGGGTTCAGGGGTTACGGCTTAAGCAAGGGTTTCAGATTCCAGGACCTACAGCTTTGGGGTTAATCGAAGGCTATGGGATGTTGGGATGTAGGGGTTTAAGGTGACGGTTTCAAACAAGATTGGACGCTAGGCGTTGAGGCTCTTGGATCAACTGCAGCTGCTACTGCTCATTGAAATACGCAAAGTACTACTACTCCTGCTCCTGCTCCCCGTATTGTTGCTATTTGGAGGGCTTGGGTGTCCTGCTTGAAGCTGATGCTCCGCCGCATTAGGTTTTGGGGTGGGGTTCCCTGGAATGTGGAAATCCTTCCCAAGTAGAATATACCTAGATACCGTACAAATGTAGGGAGTGGCAGGGGCCGTTTTTTTCCAGGATTTCACTTGAGAAATTCTCATGTTTGGTGCAGGTGTGAAGGTGTGCTGGGTCAAACCTGACCTTCGGACGCATGCAATCTTTTGAGTCTTCCGGGCTTCCAGCCATCTAGGGGCTTGCCTGGATTTCTGGCTGGGTCTTGCAGTCGTATCATCAACCTGGACCCTGCAATTCAAGCTTCAACCCTGCAGAATGATAGGCAACTCATTGAGTACTGGCCACCCTACTCCAGAATGCTTCTTCCCAGCCCTCAAAGCAAACTGTTCCCGTTCTTCTATGATGGCGGAGGGAACATCCGTGTTCCGGAGACAAGCCAATCTCAAGCAACTGACCCTCAACCCCAACACCCTAACGGCCGGAACCACCCTAACCTTCTACCCCTAGGCCCTAGACCACAAACCCTTCAACTGCCTACCTTGAAACCTTGCCAATTCCATGAAAACCCAGATCCCTGGGAGGATCTAACAATTAGATCCCCTATATAAACCCATTATAACCCCTATATAACCTGTATATAGTTAACCCTATGGTTACAGGGGATCTCATTTTTAGATCCTTTTTGGGGGTCTGGGGGAAGGCATACCAGGAGCCTGTCTGGGTGATAGGAATGACATCCCCATAGCCAACAGTGGTCAGTGTGCAAATGGCAAACCTGGAGCTTGCTTTGATTTAGGGTTTAGGGTTTAGGGGGTTTGGGGGTTTTGGCTTGGGGTTTAGGGTATGCAAGTGCCCAATACAACTTGGCTTTGGACACGAAATGGAGCTGAAAGCCGGGTTTTATGTGACTACAGTCGTGAATTCAAAGGTTTAACGAGTTTCAAGTCTTCAACTGTTTAATAGCTCACTGTTTGGGCTTGCGATGTAGGATGCCAAGCGTCGGGGACTTGCCCTTCCTTGCCTTTTACATGTACGGATGTGATGAGACTAGTATTACGGCGGTTATAGGGCTCAGGGTACACTCCAAAGCTTAGTTCCTCAGCCCGTTTCCAACCGACCCCAAGCCTAACCTATGCCCCCCAAGCTGCCGGACCTGGTCAACTAAGATTCGAAAAAATGCCTCAGCTACATCCTCGGAGCAAAGCTGCGCCCAAAAAGTCTGAAATTGCGAATTCAAAAAACATGGACGCTAAACCCCAAATCCACTAAGCCTGTACCCCTCCAGCCTTGCGAAGTAAGTCCCTCTACCTTAGCTCCTATAGTCCTTTCATGAGCCCTATAAACCATAAAAACCCAACCCCCAAGAACCCCCCCTATGCCTTTAACCATAATCCCCCAAACCCCCAGAGGAACCCTCTGAGCTAGCCACCAGAAAGAGGCGGGAATGGACTCAAAGCCTTCGCAGGGGAGGCCCAACTCCTGGCCAGACAAGGGTTTAGGGTTGAGAACAAGGGGTTTAGGGTTTATAGGGTTTAGGGTTTAGGGTCTAGGGTTTATAGGGTTTAGGGTTCATAGGGTTTAGGGTTTCATTCCAGCTGATTTATGGGCGTTTTCCAAAAGGGGACTTAGATTACAGGGGGATAATTGTGAAGAACTCCTTTGGCCTTGCCTGGGCAGAAGACCACCTGTTCAAGCCTTGCAGCTCCTGGATAAGCTCAGCATGAGGCTCCTCAAGGTGACCTGAACTCAACCGGAAGAATCTGCGAACCCTACAAACTTACAAGATCGGCAGGCATGTGCATACTCTTACCATACACTCCAGAACACCAGGCTCCCCAGAAAAGAAAACTAAAGAATCCACCATCCCGCTCCTCACATCGATCCGATTCCACAAGGTACAGCAGGCTCGCTGAAACTACCTCATTGGGCTCAATGCTTTGCATGCGCGTGCCATCGCTTTGGAAAGTGCAGAAACAATTGCGGCATACTTTGCTAATGGCATAAGAGTGCGACAACCTGGGCTAGCCACGAATAGTTCACTATCCTTCGGTCCTTTGGGCTTGGGGCGGATCTTGGTCGTGAAACATGAATCATCTGGTCAAGACAATAGGGACGATCGCTCCTAAACGCAACATCTTCCAGACGAACAAGTGTCAAGCATCAATTAGAACTGTCAAAGCTGGTAGATCCTGGTCCCGTCAAACTGGAAGAGCTTTGAAGTTTTTCACACTGCAAAAGCTCTGTGCGCAACCTTGACTGAATGCCCAGGCATTGGCATGGGAAATGTCTCAAAACGTGGCACCTTGAGGCACCGCCATTCATGATACATACGGACTATTCTGGAACCATTGCGGGGGTTGGGGGGACATCATACTTGTGGAAACTATGGGAACTCAAAAATGAGCAAAATGCCATCTTCAAACTCCTTGCAAGATGCACTATCATGTGAGTCAGGTCGGATGATATCGTTGTAACTTGACCCGATTATACAGCCAAGCCCAAGTCCCACATACCGAGCCACCATCAGAAAACCAACCACTGCCAGGATCAGCAGCGCGCTTGAAGTGAGAACTTGATACAAGACCTTGGGTCTTGGGGTCGAGAACTTTTGGCTTGTCAGGGCTTGGGGAGCTAAGGCAGCTAGGGTTTCAGGTTTTGCGGTGTAGGCTTGGGTCTAGAAGGTTGAGTGACCTCTCCATCACGCTCTCCAGTCCGATGTTCATGTTTCCGCACTCACGCCTTGGGGAGGTCTGTGTTTTCGGAGAAGCATGACTTAGCACAAGATCCTACAATGCTCAACAACAACCTACAGCACTAGACTCCGCCCCTCAAAAAGACTGAATTCCTCGATGCAGAACCTCTGGCCTCAAACCGTCTGTGTATTTCTCAAGACAAGTCTTCGGCACACTTCATCAATCAGGCTCGTTGCCTTTGGGCCTGCAAAGCGCCCAGTGTTCTGAAAAACTCCATGCCTGGGAACCAAATCCCTGAACCCTAAATATGGAAGATTATGGAAGGCTGCTGCAAAGGCCTCGTTTTTGGCGCCCTGTACAATGCAGCCGCTTATATTTTGGACACGAAAAACATCACCAAAAACATCACAGCTTTGCGAAACCTCAATTTTATGTATAACCCCTAATGCACCCATACCCAGCAATCCAATCTCGCATAGCAGCTGAGATGGAGAAGGACAGGAATGGAAAGTGACGTGCCACTTTGAATAACCTGCGAACATCAGAAGCCAAAATTGGTTTAGCTTGGGTTTAGGTTTGAAGATTTAGGTAGGGGGTGTAGGGGGTGTAGGCTGGGGATGTACGGCATTTAGGGGATTAAGTGTGGGTTCGAGGGAGTCGAGGAGACTGAGGGGAATTAGAAAAGGACAAGAACCAACACGATGTACATGTGAGGCTTGACCCAAGACAGAAATCCAGTTGCCTGTTGTTCTGGGAGCCCTGAATCTGGTGTGGATGTCCCAGAATATTCCCCCTTAGCCTCTCTAGGAATCAATTACTTGGTAATTGTATTTCCTCATACTCCCTGTACTACCTTGGCGTAACACACCCCACTCTGACCTCTAGGCCAAGATGCTATGAGGGTCACCAAGTAAAGAGAGATCTTCAAGACATTGTCATCCCTACGCCCAAGTTATTCTTTTGTCGTCCGGCCTTCTGAAGCGAAAACAAGAAACCCGGATGAACATCTTTAAACCCTAAACCTTAAACCCTATGATGCCCAAGCCCTAGAGCTCATGGAAGATTTCCGTGACAATCTGGATCCGCCTTCTTCTACACCCAGAAATGTTCAACAGGGTTTTGGGGCTCCATATATACCGCGACTATACAAAGGGGGTTATAAAGGTGCAGCACACATGCAAACATGAATCGAAGATCCGGCTTAGACACTATAAACTATAACCATTATCATTACTAAAGAAAATTACTATTGTTAAGCAATCTGTTGTTATTACTACCATCTACCATACTTGCATTAATCTTGTTGAAGGTTTAACCCCCGGATCCAATTTAATGCCAGCTGGAAGTCTCGTTCCAACATCCTGGATCCAAGCTGTACACAGACTAAAACCCAAAAAGGGCGCGAAAGACTCAAACCTCAACTTAGGGTTATACAGGGGTCATATTGGTAAAAATGGAAAAGTAAATGGAAACAAACTTTAGTATATTGGAGTTATAAGCCCCTAAGCCCTATCAACTGCAAACCTTACAAGACCTACACTGTTAATCCACAGCCTTGGACGCCTCTCACTCCCAACCGCCAAGCCTACCCTAAGGTTCCAAGGACCCAAATAATCGGGCCTTAGGGCCCACATACCATTAATGTTATGGTATTTGGGCCCTTAAACCCCATTATTTGGGTCCTTGGACCCTCATATAGTCCCCTAATATCCCTATATACCCCCTTATATCCCCCGTAAAGGGACTCTATTATTTGGGTCCTTGGACCCTTTAGGACTACGCCGATGGCCGCCAGCCTCAGAATGCGAACGAACCACATGATGCGAAGCATCCGCAATGTCAGCACCGCGTGGATGGCATGGGCATCAGAATCAGCCCAAGAGAAGAATTCGACATAGCCTAGAGCGCAGGGTGCATTCGGGAGTAGAGGTTTGGGGATTAGGGGTTTAGGGTTTAGAGCGCAGGGTGCAGGGTGAGATGATACAACCCCTGTAAAAGCCCTATATGATATAATAGTTTCCATTCTATTTTCCATTGTCCCAAGATTCCCCCAATATAACCCTAATATTACGCCATGAGGGTTTGGCTGGGTTTCTAGCTTGCAGGGTTGAGTCTTGAGATGTTTGGGGGAGTTTGGGGGTTCTAGCCCCAAAACTAACGTCATAAAGTCATAATACCCAACACGCTTCATACGCCCCCGAAGTGTCCATGGAATCCGCGTTTATGTCCTTCAAAGGAATTGTGAAACACCTTCCATGAGCCTAATACTCCCAAGCACAGACAGGACACGAGGAAAAAAGGTTTGTACCTAGACCCTCCTCCTACCCTCTATTAGCCTCCTACCCTCTATTGGAGCCTAAATACCCATTATTAGGAACCATATATCCCCAATTAAGGGTACAAGGAAGGTCCTGGTATGTTTAAAGTACGGGCTGCAAAACATCGTATTAGTACACATGTGTCTCACGTTCGACGGGACGAAAGTAAAACAACAAATCTTCTTAAAAGACAAAGCTCCTAAGCTTCAATTCCGAACCGATTTTGTCGATTTAAGGCCTCATGGTTTGCAGAGGTCAAACGTCATGAGCTTAGAATGGCTCTGAAAGCATGAGCCCAAACATGGTGGTTATCAAAATTATGGTCCCATTTTTGGATTCCTACTATATTACGGCACTTAATATTTAGGGTACCCAAAAAGGGACCATAATTTTGACAACCACCCATGTCTTTCTTCCAGGGACCTGGAAGCACCGCGATCATATCCACAAGGTTGAAGCCGTTGCTGAAAAACATCAGGATCCTGGGGTTTAAGGGTTTAGGGTTTAGGGTTTAGGTTTTTCAGGATCGTGGTTGCAAGTGCGTGTCGAATATTTGGGCTTGAATCCCTATAGGGATTATATTGGGATAATGGAAAATAAAATGGAAACTACCATAGTACAGGGGTTTAGGGTTTTGGCCCTCTTCAGAATATTTGGGTTTGGTTTTTAAGTTTCCGAAAGTGGTTTGCAATTGTCTTCCAAATCCCACAGTATATGCCCCTCAGCCTGGAATCTCGAGATATGACAAGCTTTTATACATGTATGCCTAAACAGTATCCGAATTGTGCCTTTCAAGCCGCTCGCAAATCCTTGCAATGTTTTTGAAGCTCTGGGGCTTCAGATTACAGCATGGGACGCAGACCATCATGAGACATGCGTCTGGGCATGACGAGGGCTATCCTGCACGCGCTTCATGTATCTTTAACATGCGTTGCGCTGGGCCGCATCAACCTTCTCAGGGACCTTAACCCTATAGCCGTATACTTGCTCCCTTGAAGAAGACCAAGTCTCGACTCCGCAACGTAAAGCCGAAGCGCAAGCTCAATTGTAAAGATCACGGTCACCTTTGGGTCTTGGTCTTACAGGGTTGGGGGTTGAGGGGTTGAGGCTTTAGGCTTTGGGGTTCAGGGGTTTTGAAGTTGTGGCTTTGGGGTTTAGGGTCGAGGTGTAGGACCAAAGAGGATATCAATATTGCACTATGGGGTTCCTCATCTGAAGCTTGCTGCAGGGGTATATACGCTTTTGGAGCGTAGCGCGCTGTGATTCAACCGCTGGCAGATAAGGGTTGAGGGTTGAGAGATTCAACGCTAACCCTATGCCATGATGAGGGTGTAGGACCTTCACCGGACATCGCATGGCTTCTCCGAAGGGCTTGGGGAAGTGGGGGCATGAAGACTGTTGACTACTGTCTTCATCGTGATGGCGTGCTTGCTTGTTCATTTGGGAAACTTCCGTGAAACTTTTGGCAAGGGATAGGCGCTCCATTTTCTTGCTGGCTGTTTGTATATTATAGGGAATGAAGGAGTGAACACCAAAATGGGAAGTAATGTACAGTTGTGGTCTGTGTAGAGGGCACTACAGGGATTCATTCCTCTCGTCTCCTGCTGGCAACCAGGAAGTCTTGAGATTCCTCATGTCATGGTGAGGATCCCGCTATGCTGGGGTATGTATGGAATGCTCGGGTCTCAGTAACCGCTGTTGCCAGACAGCTGGACGCTGAACTTTGACGGCACGCGCTTCCTAGGCCTGAGACACCTATGTGACAATGGCAAACTCCTGGTGACCCTGAGGAGGAAGGGACCCCATACTTCAGGCCATGACCTAACTCGAGACCTCAAATACTCCTCAAAATCTGAATCCCACAGCGCCCCTACCCCAAAACAACAAGAGAGAGCCACCAGAGCTTCCAGCCACAGAAAGTTCACATGCTGCAGCTCTGGCAAGGTCTCCACGATAACCGCCACGCCTTGACGGCGACGATCTGAGGTTGAGGGCATGGGACTTGGGACTAGGTAGGCATATTACGAAAGTGCTATCTATACTCACACTAGAATTATTGTTTTAAGTCTATAGGCTATTACCTGAGTATAAGTTGGGGGCTTACCCTACCTAGGCTTTGGCGGGCTTGGGGATGCTAAGTGTGGGCTCGCCTAAATAGAAGCTGGGAGTATGGGATAGGGTTTAGGGGCTTAGGGTCGCGTGTGCAGCATGAG
>CAJNIZ010032957.1:54258-71292 GCA_905231905.1 Symbiodinium pilosum | reverse complement strand
TAAGAATGTCGGAAGTCTTTGCGGGGCCGGTTGGGGTTTCATGTTAGTTTGCCCTAAACCCTAAACCCTAAACCCTAACCCTAAACCCTAACCCTAAACCCTACACCCTAAACCCTAAACCCTGGGCAGTTGCTCTGCTTCCATGGCAGCTACCCACAAGTTGGACCCGACAGTAAGGGTTGATAATTCAAG
Organism: Symbiodinium pilosum; assembly: GCA_905231905.1. Taxonomy (NCBI): domain Eukaryota; class Dinophyceae; order Suessiales; family Symbiodiniaceae; genus Symbiodinium; species Symbiodinium pilosum. Next base: position 71,100 of record CAJNIZ010032957.1, on the reverse strand, counting down.
GGTTTGGGGCATATATATAAATGCAAATGGAATATGAAACGGAAACTAGGGTTTTGTGGGAACATGTATGAGATGGACCACCACCCAGAACTAGTGACTATGAGGGAGAATGGTGATTGTATCAAGGTCCTCCTCCATTCCTACGATACCACAAGTGCAGGGTGGGGGAGGGTCCACGTAAGATAAGTTTTAGGGTATGGACCAGGGTATTCAATTGACCGAAAGGGAATGAACACAGCGATAATAATGGGGAACGTGGCATTCTCTAAGGATTATACCCTAAAGCCTAAAATCGAAGAGGCTTCTATAGGGATCCACTTCTCCATTCCGCACCCTAAGCCCGCTAAATAAGCTAGAGTCTTAAGTCCTTGTAGGGTGTTATATAGGGAATAAGTATATAGGGGAGTATTATAGGGGTTATGGAGGAGGATATTAGGAGTTTAGACTATAGATTAAATGCAAGCTTGTACTTCCTTCGACCAGTCCTCCATTCCCTACTCACAACTGTTAAGCCAAAACCCCTAAACGCTACATATCCCGATAAAAGCACTTGTTTCCATGTCATTTTCGGTGTGCTATTTCCATTTGATTTTGCATTCCCCACAGACCACCACACCCCAAGCTCCTTTCTTCCTCCTCCACTGGAGTGAAGGGCACAGCGCCCCTAAAACCTAACCCTAAACCTTGGGTACCCCCTCAGTAAGAATTGGATAATAAATATAGTATGGTTATATATAGCCCTTAATGGGACCCCTAATATAGACTGTTACTGAGGGGGGGCAGTACCTTAACCCTAAACCGTTGTTTTTTCATCTGCTTCGAGGCAACAAGGGAACAAGTGCGTTTGGTCTTGGCTCTGCGCTGGGCTTAGCCGGGTTTAGGCTTTCGGGTTGAGGGTAGAGGGTTCGGAGTTTAGGGCCTAGGGCTTAGAGTTCAGGGTGGAGGGTTTAGGGTTCAGGGTCTAGGATTCCGGGTTTGGCATTTGGGGGTTTTGTTGTGAGGGTTCTATGGAGGGGCCCTAAGTCCTAATCCAATTTTCATGTATAACTTTTGTATGCAGCCCTTGCATACCCTTCAAGTTCCTACCTAGTCCCATATTACGCAAACCCCAAACTCTAAACTCTAACTCGAGCTCCTAGATAATTTACAACGTCAGCTCCTTGAGGAAGGCTGAGTGCAGAGGTTCTTGGGTTCTGGAGGGGCCTGAATGGGCCAGCTGGCTGGATCGAAAAGTCCGCTATCCTCCTTCAGAAAAAAGAGAGATAATTTACTTTCAATATCAGGTGTACAGGGACAAACATGTTGATGCGGGTTGAAGGTTCAGGGCTTGCGGTGTAAGATTCGAGGCTTAAGATTGATTAAGGAGTTGATTCTTGAGCTTCGGACTTGAGAATTGGGGCTGCCCTGAAACTGAAACCCCACTTGCCTACAGTTTGCTTGCCTGAGACCTATTAATTGGGGGTAAGTACTGCTAAGCTGTAGGTAAGTGAAGTCACAAGGAGGGAGTTAGAGTTTTGCTTGCACTTCGCAGGGTTTAGGATCAGGATTTGGGGCTTAGTGATGCAGGATTGGAGGATTATCGCATGGTCATTGCGACGCAGATCTATTGGTCTAAACGATTCAGTGTCTGCGGGCTTCATGATAACTAGCATATGGCATTGTTTGTTTTTGTGTGTTTTTGTTTGTTTCGAGGGGTCGGGGTTTTCCAAAATCCCTTCTCAGATGAGCTGTGTTGACGAAAAAACCCAGGTTTAGGGTGTAGGGTTTGCGGGAGCATGATTGATACGGAAAACCTGCAAGACCTTAGTATACTACAAAGTTCTAAGGTTTGTCATACTTGCCGCGGCGCATTACTTTTCATATCAAAGGTATGATGAAACTTCGAAAGTTGCCCGGCCTAGTGTAGGGAAGCCAGAAAGTTGAAGAACCAGCCTTCCCTAACCCTAAACCTTCAACCCCTAAACCCCTACACCATGAGACTAAGAATGAGGAAAAAGTCGACTGGAGTTTATGGCAGCTTAGGGTTGAGGGCTCAGGTTTAGGGCTTGGGGTTTAGGTCTTGGGGCTTAGGGCTTATATAGGTTTTAGGGCCTGGGGTTTAGGGATTAGGGCTTAGGATTAAGGGTTTAGGGCTTAGGGCTGGCCCGTCTATATTGGTGTCCCCCTATTTTTGAAAACTGCTACTTCATCTTATTTCCAGGATCCAGCCGTTGGACGTCTGTAGCCTTCTCACTGAGTCTACAATCAGGGGTATGAAGGCGCCCCCGAGAAATGCCGAAATGCAAATTGTGTTTACAACCACGGTGTCAGCAATCTTGCCTCGCGGAGAAGAAACCTGGATATGAGGGGTCGGGGTATAAGGATAAGAGGGTGGATTGACTTTTGACAGTGATTTTGGGGGGGATGCAGCCGTGGCTGGGGGGGGGGCACAGGAAACCATCCATCAATAGCGTGGAGAAGGGTTAGGGAGCAGAGTTTCACAACCCTTCGTGAAGGTACCCTCAGGTTTCAAGGGCCCAACTTGCCCAAATAAACCGTGCGCTTTCGATTGCAGTAATGGGCACTCTACGTGCAAAACCCTATACCAGCCAATTCTGAACTTGGACCCTTACCCTGGCGCTCTGAGTCTGTAAATACTACCTTCATTAGCCTGTAAAGTCTATAAAATCTACTTGCTGTGGGCTATTTGAAGCCTATACATCCCTCTAAACTTCCAGCTTCAACTTGATGTTCAATTTGCTTTTCCGTTTAACTCTCCATGATTGAGGTGGAGTATATGTTTTTAACACCTGCATTGGGTTGCCCTAAACCGTATTTGGAGCCCTAGTGTCACCAAACCCTGATACCCTGAACCCTAATTCCCGAAACCTGACTACCCTAAACCCTAATACCCTCATACCCTGCACTTTTACTACCCTAAACCCTAATACCCTAAACCCTTATATCCTAAACCAAAAGAACCCTAAAGCCTAATGCCCTGAACCCTAATACCCCAAACCTTAAAACCCTAAACCCTAGTACCCTACTCCCTAACACCCTGAACTCTACTATATACCCTAAATCCTACCCCCAAACCCTAATACCCTAAATGCTAATACGCTAAACCCTATTACCGTAAGCCCTAATACCCTAAATTCTAAAACCCTAAACCTTACTACCCAAAACCCTAGTACCCTAAAACCCCGAAACCCTATTTCCCTAAACCCTAATACCTAGACCCTCATACCCTAAACCCTACTCCCCTAACCCCTAATACCCTACACCGTACACCTTAAACCCTAACTGGTAGTTTTTTTTTCTCTAAGTTTGGGGACCCCAATATAATCCCAAAATATTATAACCCTTTTTATCAGGAGCCCTCAACCGGTGCCCCTAATTCAAAGGGACCCTAATGGGAACCCCAAACAGGGAACCCCAAGAATATCAAGAATATAGTAGGAATACAATAGGAATATGCTTACCAGGGTGGTCCTTATATTCTATTAAATTCCTACTATATTCTTGGGGTTCCCTGTTTGGGGTTCCCATTAGGGTCCCTTTATAATTGGGGGAAGACCTAAACCCTAATTTTGGGAAACCCCTAAATCCTTCAAGGTTGGACCACATCGGAGGTACGGAGGCCGGTTTGCTGTAGGCTTCACAGGTGGGAGGAAGCCTCAAAATAGGGGGCCCCTAGGGACCCAAAGAGTACATGGAAAATATAATAGGATTATGCAGGTGCCTGTTCGTGATTGCTTAGACAGATTGTAGGTTTTGAAAGTTAGGGTTTAGGGTTCAGGGTAGGGCCCTTCATGTATCATTCAAGAGCTGTCCAGTTTGGGGAGCAGGGTCATTTCAGCAAGGGCAGGCTCTAAGCCCTAAGACTTAAACCTGGATCATATAGCCCTAAACCCTCCAGCCCAAGACGGCACAACGTGACACGCTTTCATTTCAAGGCTCGGATAGCCACGCGTTTTGGGGCTTGGGGTTGAGGGCTTTGGATAGGCTATGTATCCGGCAGCTCGAGAGCACCACTTCGCCTATGTAGTACCTGCCATGTCAAAATAATGAGGGGTTTGCGTTGGTAGACACCTTTCAGAACTACGTACTTCTTCTGAGGCACTTCGGCCCTGAAGCATCTTTAAGACATGTATTTGGGCCCAATGTATGTACGCTACACCCTATATACCCCTAAACCTACACTTAGACCCTGCCTAAATCCAAAGCATGTGAACCCTTTGGGTTCCCCAAGCCCTCAACAAGCCCAGCATCGCTTAAAGTGTAAGGTTAAAATCATTGGGGCTAGTACGGTCCTTAAGCCTGGGATCCTTATATACCTACTTTATTTTAATATATCCTATATGTACCCCTCAGGGTGCCTAGAACCCCCCCCTAGAAGGCCGAAGAGCCCACATTTGGGGCCCATAATGTAGACCCATGATTAATTAACCCCCCTCCTTTTGAGGCCCAAATATTAGGATCCCGATTATAATCCCTATTAAGGGGTTATTAATCACGGGTCTACATTACCTACCCAAAGCCCTAAGACAAAGTACCCTCAAAGTTCCAGGAGGAGCTCCGCAAGCTCAAGGAGAAAGACACCGCAAATGAGTTGCGTGCCCCTGCGTAATCTTCGGGTTGAGCGTCAAGGGCTTAGGGTTTAGGGTCTATTCGGTACATGTCTGGGATGCTTTACGCTTTTTTTTAGGGAATGAGTTGCACCATGGATTTCAGCTCTTGAATGCCCAGGGCCTAGGGCCTAGGGGTCTAGGTCGTTGAAGTTCTCGATTTGAGGAGGGTGGGAATGTCATCCACAAATAGTTCCATATGATATAGTCGCTTATTCCCTGCTAACCCCCAGTAAGTCTACAGAGATATACCTAGCAGTTGCATCGCGCACCGTCGTTTTGACCACAATGATGAGTCACTCGATCTTCAAAGGTTCCCTAAGTATCTACCAGGACCTTCCTTGTACCCTTAATTGGGGGTATATGGTCCCTAATAGCGGGTACTGAGGCCCTAATAGAGGGTAGGAGGAAGGTCTAGGTATATGGCTTTCCCAAATTAGGGGTACCTATTGTAGGGGCCATCCATAATAAGGACTATCGTATTTTTGGGTCTATGTTGTAGTTCCCCTTTTTGGAGGGAAGCTACCCTATACCCGTGCTTGAGCAGCACGTCCTGGTAGTAGAACAGCCTTCCGAGCAGAAGGTACAACTTCGACATGATGTTTGTTGAAGGTCCTGCATTGTGCAAGCCTGCCGGAAGGATGAAGGCAAAAACCTACAACCCTAAACTGAACCCTAGGGTTATACAGGGGCTATAGAGGTTTTAGGGTTTAGGGTTTGGGTTCTCGGCCTCATTGGGACTTTGGACCTTGGACTCTTAACCTTTTGGGCTTCCCTGAGCAACACAGTCCCAAGGGTCCGAGGACTCAAATAATGGGGTTCCAGTGCTAACTACTATAATCTGAATGATATGTGGGACCTAAAGCCCTACTAGTTGGATCCTCAGGGAGTACTTTATGTTCTGGCGCGTTGAAATTTCAAGCCCTTGCGCGGCCGCCAGAACATGTGAGTTCCTGTCAACACCCCGCTGGTGGAGCTCATCTAAAGGGCTCTCCCATTTTGTCGATTCGCTGCACGACGGCAAGGAATAAACCGAGAGCGATAAAGTTTTAACGCCTATGGGCATTTGCCCAAATCATAGCAAACGACAAGCAGAAACGATGGGATGGTACATAAGGTCAGAACTTCATCCTAGGTTTTGACAACAACCCAGGCGTTGGGTGTCAAAAAAGTGTAAATTCTAGATCTGCCTTATGCAGTTGTCTGAAGACCTAAAGGTCTATGTACTCAATACTTTGGGTACTTGGCATTTGGGCCCTAGGAATCGTAGTACAGATGATGGGGAAGTAGATGTGCAATGGGTAAATACTTGGACCCTTGTGGAAGAGAAAGTATTTTAGCCGCCATGTGACAAGACAACAAAAGCTCTCAACCCTAAACTCGAAGCCCATATCCCACATTAATAATTCGAGCAATCCCGTCATCAGAACCTGTATTGCTCAACCTTTAGGGCTTAGGGTTGTGGGGTCTAGGGTTTCGGGCTCCGCCATCACAGACACCGAGCTGCATTTGCGAGCACGCTGTAGGAACAGCAGGATGAATAACCTCCAGACATTGAGGTTCCCAAGAAAAGTAATCCCTTGCCCCTAAAACTAAACACCCCACTCCAACCCTCTAGCACTAACTAATGACTTGAGCAGCTCACCATTCTGGGACATACTTGATATTCGGGGGTGTTGGATCATCAAAGAGATTAGTCATGTCACCTTATCAAGGTATCCATACACCCCTCCCTCAGCCGTTAATGCTTGCAGGTATCAGCCAGACATTTGCCACGCTTTGTCCCGGCCTGAGGCAGATCTCTCTAGCAGCATCCCCGCTTGTACTACCCTTAATAGTGACCCTATAGTAGCTCTTCGTACGGACTCAGTACTTAGTTCCCTAAAGTCCTCGGGTTTGAGGGCCAAGGGTTGTGTTTCAGGCTGCCTTCATGAGAACATGCTGCCTTCCGTCGGACAGGTCCATTACAATGATCTGAGCTCTGACAGTATTTTGGGGATGGACCCTCGACCTATCATGTAATGAGTGTTGGCATTTTGGGGTTCAGCGTTCTAGGCTTTAATGTTCTCAGCCTTCAAGAAGTGTGTTTGCAAGCAGCCCATGCTGTGATGTGGTTTGAGTCTGGATTTTCCCAGAACAGTGTATGCAGCATGTACTCTATTCTGAAGTCCCGACGTGCTTCCAAAATTGCTACTGTGGTGCCTAAATAATTTGCTAGATAGGTGCATGGGCTCGATGCGCTATCCAGTAGCGTCAGTAGCGTCTGCTGATAAAGGCGTTAGACAGGGTTGCTTGGGGATGGCATTTGGGGGTTGTTGAGGGATTATGGTAAAACCTGCGCAGGGTGAGTTCCAACAGATTGCCGGGTGCTTGCATTCCTGGAGCAAGAGAAGCCAAAGCCATGCAAAGTCCAATGCAGGACCATACATCGCCGGAGCGCCTGGAAACAGCTCAGCTAAACAGGAGAACGTGACACTCCAACTGTTAGTGCTAGTCATCTTGCATGACCCGAAGTATCCTAAAAACTTGAGAATTGTGGGAGTTCAGTATCGTAAGGCCATGCAGGAGTCTTGTATATCAGTGGTAATTCATGTGATAGTTTCCCAAAATAGGGGACCCCACTGTAGACCCCCAAATACTATAATCCTTATTATTGGGACCCCAAAATGGTATCCCCAAATTTGCCCAACCCTAAACCCTGCACCCTACTTCCCCCTATGCCTATAACCCCTATAACTTATAGCCTATACCCCCCCACAAAGGTAGCCCTAATTTGGGAAACCCCCATATGAGAAAGGACCAGGCGAGCCTTGACCTCGAACTTCTCGTCACTAGTATCTTTCCTTAAGGGCCCAAGGACCCAGATATAGGAGGGTCCCCTAAAAGGGGGTTTATAGGGGATATATATATATATGTATATATATATATGTATATATAGGGATTATGTAGGGTTATCTGGGGATTATATAAGGGTCCTAGGACCCAGATAAGAGGGCTTGAGGTCCCAAGTACCATTCAGATTATTGTAAATGGGCTCTGAAAGCCCAGTATTTGAGTCCTTGAACCCGTAGGGTTTCTGTATGGCTGGGACTCTCTAGAAGGAAATGAGATAACAAATCAGGAAGCTGTTGTAGGTCAGGAACCAAGTGCGTATCACTGCCAAACCCTAACCCTAAGACGCAAAACTCCACTAAGGGTCCAAGGACCCAAATACTAGGGCTTTAGAGCCCAAATACCATTAATCTATAGTAGCTGGGGTCTAAGACCCTACTATTTGGGTCCTTGAACCTTTAGGGATAGACTCAGAATAAGGCCGCGCCTACGAAGCCAACAAGCGGATTGACAAGACTCGCTCACGGCAGCAAGTGAATCCAGAAGTGACAGTCGACTGATGCCGGAGCTTTGCAGATGCAACTATACAAACAACACGTTGGCATCGCTGCGAATAGCCAAAGCCCACAGATATACAGATATATGTATACCTTAACTTCCATCAATAGGGGGATCCCAATATTCTGTAATTCTAACTAGGGACCGCTAAAGCGGTGCCTCTAATTGTAGGAACCCCGCTAAGTAGGTACAAGGAGTAACAATCTAGTGTCCTACGGCGGGTCTGTGCTACAACCAGGGCTTACGGGCTTAGGGCAGGCCAAAGCATGACTTGGCTCACTTACCCTAAGGGTCCAAGGACCCAAATACTAGGGTTTTGGGTCCCAAGTACCACTAATATTATAGTATCTGGGCCCCAAAGCCCTAGTATATGGGTCCTTGGACCCTTAGGGAGTATGTTGGGTTTCCAGGGCCACAGCAAGATGATCGTTGTAGTCAGAGTGTATCCTCAAAATTGCAGTAGATGTGGTGTTTCCTAAAAATTAGGGGTACCAGTTTAGGAGTCCCAATAGTAAGGATTATAGCGTTTTGGGCTCCATATGGGGGTTCTCCTACTTTGGGAAACTACCATGTGGCATCTACTTTGGCTGGTTTAGTTGCCGCCCAAGAGCAGGTAAAGGAATAAGCCCACAAGAAGGACTAGGCGAAGAACCACGCATCAAATGGACCAAATGGACCTACGATATTGCTCCTAAACCCTAAAACCTAAACCCTATGACCTCCACCGCCCCACACCTTCAGAATGTTCCTGTGGTGCCAGGCTTACACGACACGGTCTTGCAGCTCGTTTATTTCCTAAAGGCTCTGACATGGTACAGAAAAACAATGTACCAACTAACAAGGACACGGAGTATCACTGAATAGATATGGCTAACCCAGACCCCTGATTAATAAACCCCCTCCCCTTCATCGGGATTATTATCGGGTAAAAGAATGGTTTTCTCATGGGTCTACATTAGTCTTGAGGAAGGGGTCTCCATCAGGTGTCCCAAAGCAAACGGACTCTGCTTCCACAGGCCCTTAAAAAGAGGCCAACAAATGACTTGAAAACAGGACGTTTCCACGCATACCACATGCCGAGTACATGTACGTATACCACGATACTACATGGAGGCAGTGAAACCGTGCTGTGAGCTCAACGTAAAGGACTGTTCATGCCAAACAAGGGTTGAGGGTTTAGGGTTTACTACCCATTGGGGTAATATTAGGGTTCTATTGGGGTAGTATTAGGGTAATATTAGGGTTATCATGCCAAAAAGCAAAACCATGATGTTAACTCCAAACATCATGCTTCGACTGCACATCGGTGTCTTTGTACAGGATACCAAAGGCTCCAACACTTGACCCAGTGCAAAAACGCCCTCAATCCCTCACTCTTTATCGTCATCCCCACACCATAAACCCTAAACCCTAATCCCTGAACCCTAAATTATCATCCCTAAAATCTAAACCTTAATCCCTAAACCCTAAACCGCCCTAAACCCTCTGGAGCCTCAGGGTCGGTTTCACCATGCGGGTTTCCGGGTGCGAAGTAGCAAAAGCACAGAGCGTCAAGGCCGCTCAAGGCACTCCGAAGTTCTGACCTGCCTTGGACCCGAAAGGGTTTATATGGTTTATATGATTTGTTTATTCTGGTCCCTTTTTGGGTACTCTAAATATGAGGTGCCGTATTATAGTAGTGATCCAAAAAGGGACCAATATATTTCCAATATATTTTTGACCACCACCCATATAGGGGTTATAATGGGATCATGAAAACGAAAATGGAAACTACTGTTTAAGGTTTTACGGTTTATGTAGGGTTTAGGCATTTGGGATTTGGGGTTTAAGGGTTGAGGGGTTTAGAGTTTAGGGTTTGGGGTTGTATGCGAAGCAATGGCCTTTGGGAGTGTCTTCAGGGGCTAAGGGCCGGCGTTAAATATGCAAAGTACACTCCCCCCAAACTAACATGGAAACCCATATAGTACCCTTTTAGAAGGACTGTAGTCTTTATTGGGCCCTTTTTGGGTTTCCATGTTAGTTTCCGGGAGTGTAATGGCTTTTAGGTTTGTCTTTAGGGGCTGAGGCCATGATTCTTACCTCTGGATGTTTCCTAGTGCTTCAGTCGTGGGCTTCGGCTTCGTTGAATTGAATCCCTGAACCCAGTAGAGGCCCCTGGAATGAGTTTGTATAAAGAGCTCAAGTTTCAAGGTCTAGGGTTTAGGATTTTGGGCTTCGCAATAATGAAGTGGATCCCATATTAGATCCTACACCTAAATCACAATCGGCACGGTGATTCCCCAGCTGATGCTTCTAGATACGTCTAATGCCCTGCAGTCCTTGACGCAAGCCGCCCATAATCCACTTCTTATTACTCGTCTTTATTATAGCCCTTACATCCCTACACTAAGAATCGTGCATGACCCCAAGTACCCAATTTGATGGAATCTTTGGTTTTTCTGACATACTAAGGACATGCAGGACTTTGAGTATTAACGATAGGCTCCCACCTGTTGCAGGACTCGCTTATATGAGCTATAGTCTAAACTCCTTTAAGGGGGTTATACAGGGGATTATATAGGGGAGTACTACAGGGCTTATTAAGGGGGATACTAGGAGTTTAGACAATAGCCCCTAAAATCCCCTACATAACCCTATATATAGCAGTTTCCATGTCATTTTCCATTTTCTTTTCCATTTAATTCTCCATTATTAAGGGGGATACTAGGAGTTTAGACAATGGCTCATATGACCCAAACTAGCATCCCGGACCCTCTCGCTGTTGTCCCAAAAAGGCATTGTGATTTGTCCTGTCAGCAAAGAGGTTGCCTTGAAGTGAAGATTACTATTAATGTGTTAGTTGCACATGAGTAGTATTTTATTTGGGGATACTATGGTACCCAATATAGAGTAAGATTATATCCTCCTTTTGGGTATAGTATTATATAAGGAATATACTCTTACTAGGTTCAACCACCAAAAAAAACACTACTCACATGACATGAAATTCGCTTGCACAGTCCTTCTCTTATCTTCTATAGTAATACCACCTAGGACCCCCCCCCCCCACGTAGGTAACAAAGAGGTCTTCTAGAAAAAATACGTAAGCAGTACGCTCTTGGAGGGTCAGGGGGACTTAGTAAGTAGGTTGATAATGGAGATAAGTAGGGTTACCGTATGGGTTATAGGGGTTATTAACCTACTTACTAAGCCCCCTTGATCCTCCAGGCTGATTTTAGGAGACTTCCTAGAGGAATGGCTGTCGGAGTCCCTTGCTGCTGAGTGTCCGGATTCCTGAATTTTTTTGAAGCGGAAACACGAGGGGGCTTTGAGAAGCTAGTTAACCCTAAGGGTCCAAGGACCCAAATAGTAAGGTTTTAGGGCCCAACTACCATTAATAATATATTATTTGGGCGCCAAAACCCTATTCTTTGGGTCTTTGGACTCTTAGGGTAATTAGCCCTAAACCACGGTTTAGGATTTAGGGTTTTGTTAAGGCCCTGCTCCTTGCTTCGGGGTCTCAACTTGCAAAGCCCAAACATCTTTTCTGGTCTACTTCCCACAGGGTCCTATATAGGTACTTTGGGGTCTAAGTATGTACCATGTAGGTACATGGACCCTTTGGGCTTGGCGAAATTGAAATCTGACCCATTGAAATCATAGTGTCGGCTTTTCTTTGAGGCTGCGTTTCCTAAGCTCTAATCCCTAAACCCGAATCCATAAACCCTAAACCCTGAACCCTTAGTCAACGCAATGTCAGATTGCCTGATGTTTTGTAAACATGGCGTGGCCTTGCAGTCCTAATCCTTGTGAGCCCCAGCATCTCCTAGGATAGGGTTTGGGGTTTAGGGTTCAGGGTTCAGGGTTTAGGATCTAGGATTTAGGACTTAGGATTTAGGGTTTAGGTTTTGGGTTTACTTGGACCCTCCAATGTACTTTTTGGGGGTGGTTTGGTATGTGTTTTTGGGTAACGCTTCTTTATTAAGCTCCCCCGCACACGGTTTAGGGTTTAGGGATACATTCGAGGGTCCAGGTAGGGTTTAGGGTTCAGGATTTAGGAGAAAATTGCTCCCATCACGTCCTCAAAAGGATCCTGATTTCATTCACTCACCTCATCACCCTTGCATCTTCCTTAGGAGGACCCCCCACCCTGTAATAGTGGTATAATAGGAATATAAGAGGAACCCTAAACCCTAAACCCTAAACCCTAATATAATCCTTATTATCTATAATAGCCACTATTACGGGGCGGGGGGGTCCACCTTGCATCTTCCTATGGTCCCCCAGGATGCCCTGCTTGTGCGGAGCCCTTTTCTGGTCTTCGGCATACAGCCTGGAAGGGGCAGGTAATTCACGGGTTTACCTGGACCCTAAAAGTATGTAAAGTAATGCCCTTGATGGCTACTATTAGGGGTTTAGGGTTGTTATTGTACCTACTGTTGGGGCTTAGGTAAGGTTTTTAGGTGTTCAAGCTCGCCGGTGGTTTCCGCAGAGGCATGTTCATAGGGTCCAAAACCTGCACGATCCCATGCTTAGAACAAGCCCCTACAGTGTTCCAAGAGGCCTTGCTTGAACAATACACGGCCCACACCCAGGAATTTCTACAGGACTAATTGGACCCTTATAAAGTGTGTTAATGCCTGCATGCTCAGGACATGCAGAACGGTTCAGGATGCAGCCACGACAGCAATCATGACATGTGGGCTCCGAATCTGGAAAGGTAGGCGTTACCGTAAGGGCCACCGAAGCCCAGTCAGTCAAGCTCATGCCGCATGGAAAGCTACGTGGACCCTGTAATATGTATCGTTTCCAAGAAATGCAAATCCAGCATTTTGATCCCAACTCTAAACCCTGAACAGAAAACTCTAAACCCTGAACCCTAAACCCCAAACCCTAAAAACCCTAAATCCTAAACCCTGAACAGCTCATTTAAGCACCCACCCAGAGGGAGGCCAGGCCAGGCCCTTAACAGAAGCCCCCACTGAGAGTCACCAATGTACCTAAAGAAAGCGGCTTCCGGTTTAGGGTTTGGGGTTTAGGGCTACGGGTTTATGGCTTAGGGTTCCTCTAAACTTGTGGTTTGGGGTGTAAGGTTTGGGGTTAATGTGACTAAGGAAAGGGGCTTAGTACCTAGACTTGTGGTGTAGGGCTTCAGGGGCTTAAGGTTCAGAGCTATGCAACACTATCCTTCGCCTGGTTATAAGGTCACTCCGAGAAAGCCAGTATAAGAATTCTATCTTGTAGAGATGAGCAGCTAGGGTATGTGAGAAGAGTCATCCAGATTCGGCTCATGCTGATTTACCTAGAGGGCTCAGGGTTTAGGGATTAGAGTTTAGGGCTTAGGGTTTATTGGATTTAGCGTTTAGGGTTCTGAGGTTTGGGCTTACCTGTTTCTTCAAAGCAATCCAGAAAACGTGTCGGATTAGATCCTACGGTTCAATCATAGTCATGCGCGGCATGGGCGGTGAAACTACAAGACTACATACATCAAGGGCACATGCTTCCCTGAGGATTGAAGTGCCCAGTGACCATATACTTCCCAAACCTGTACTACCATTACTAGTACCAACATCCCATGTACCCAGTTATCCTAAACCCTTAGCCCCAGAATTACCCTAATTAAACCCGAAACTCTGTGGGCTAGTTACATATTAATGCCCATCCGGGTTCCAACTCTCCCACATGTTGTCGTCTAACTGACCCGTACACCATGACAACCCCTAGGGCCGAATGCAGGTAGTTGTTATACTGTACTTGGAGGGTCAGGAGGAGTTAGTCACTAGGTTAATAAGGAGGATAAATAGGCTTACTATATGGGTTATAGGGGTACTAACCTACTCACTAAGTCCCCCTGACCCTCCAAGTAGCGGTTTAAACGAGTCCAAGGAAGGTTAGCCTTAAACACCATCTACGCATCCATGAACTACTGGTCCAGACGCCATAAGGCGGCGGCCGCTCAGGTTAAAACGTGCTTGAGTGCGTTGTTAAGGGTTCATAGGGCAGGTATGCCTTTCAGGAATATTGGATCTGAGAATTTCTCCAGAACAGGCCTGTAATTAGGATCTCGAATGGGGCCCTTCCCTAATTGGTTAAACAACCGCACACATCCCTGAGTTGTTTGAGGCGCCCCTTCTTGAGAAGCCCCTTCATGAACAAACCGTGTTATCTTGGGATTTTCCTGGAGTAGTTCTGATCATGTGAAATCAAGCTCAAGCTTAGTTGTCAAACTACGTCCCATGAGCAAGATCTTGGTAGCGCCATGCAGGGTTTAGGGTTTAGGGCTGCGGCTTCAGGCGTTTGGGTTTAGGCTTATAGGCGTATGGTTTGGGGGTGAAGGTTCAGAGCTTGGGGCTAAGGGCATAGGAGCGGTTGTTTAGGGGCTATGGGGTTTAGAGGCTTTGGGTTTGAGGTTAAGATCCTAAGGTCATGGGATTCTGGTTAAGGGGTTAGGGTTCGGGGTTCCAAGTGTTAGGGCTAAGGTTTCGGATTTGGGGTCAAGGGCATGGGGGGTTTCAGGCGCATAGGATCGGGGTGTTGGGGTAAGCTTCAGGCTGGGGGTCTGAGATTTCCGGTTTAGCGTTTAGGGGTTTGGGGTTCAGGGTTTTCTGGAATGCTACTACAATTTATCCAGCGGTTTCTTTATATTATTTTGCTTATTTAGCAGGTTTGGATGGTGGAGGTTTATGTCTGATTGCACACAAGGACACATATCAGGTCTATCAGGTACCCCCCCCCTCAACATGTCATTTATAGCTTCCAGTGACTACTGGGATGGATAGAGACTTATCTCAAGCTCAAAGCCCCAAGTTATCCCTGCCGTGCTGAAGCGTGCATGGGTAGTTAGACCGTGGGCCATAGGTAGAACAAGCCTAGCTATCCACCAGCTTAGGGGCCCGAGCGGAGAATCCAGAACTACCCATGAACCTCTTGGCAACCTCAAAAGCATAAACCCTAGACCCCTAAACCCTAAAAAGATTCCCAAAACTCCAAACTTGGATCCCTGGCCCATCGCAGGCGGCTATGGCACTGCGGGCTCAGGACTTTCATAGACAGATTCCCACCTCCAGACCGGCCTAGGGTTTAGGGCTTAGGGTTTAGGTTTGGGGTTTAAGGGTTAGGGTTTAGGCCTTAGGGTTTGGGATGACGGTTTTTGACCTTTTCGCTTTAAATTAGGGTTTAGGGTTCAGGGCTACTGGTGCTTCAGGGAGAGTTTGGGAGTGGATCCTTATAAGAAGCTGTATGTAGTCTCCGTATTTCCTTGTGTGATGGTCCCTACAGTCGCTCCCCCGCTCCACCGCTCCTCCTTAAGCATCAGTAAGAGCTACGGTTCAGGGATGATGGCTGCTCGCATAGAGGTGTGGGGTTCGGTGCTGAGGGTTTGGGATGTTAGCTCTAGGCCGTATAAGGGTATAGTTTAGACAGGGCTTGCGTTTAGGCATTTCGGTTCAAGGTGCGGTATTTTGGGTCTTCGGGTTCAGGCTTAGGCGATTGGGTTTGATATGTAGGACGTCACGGGATTTCCGGCTTTCAGTCTCAGACTTCAATTTCAAGATTTCCTCTACCAGGAGACTCGGTATTGATTTGGAGTAGTCAGCGCATGGCAGTTTTGTGGCTAGGATGAGGGTCCAAAGTTCTTCTTGAGATTCTGCTGTTCAAGAGTATATACAGGCTTTAAGTCTTGTAGTCTTTCGGTCATCAAGGCCGTGTTAAGACAGAAGAGGCATGGGTCATTCTGCGATTACGCTATTTCTCGCTCCGCACTTTTAGAGAACATAGCATACCCTAAACCCTACTTGAAGACCTCTATGCCTGAAATCCTGAAATCCTGAATCCTCAAGCCCTACTTGGAGATTGAGCCTAAAAAGGGCCATTAAGATTGTAACTGGGTTTAGAGATGACAAAAAATCTAGCCGGCAGAAGGCAACGTTTTGCAACAACCCCTACTTGCTCGCTCACTTTGACACTCACTCGCTCTCTCTCTCTCTCTCTCTCTCTCTGTGTCTCTGTGCACACACATGTTTCCATCTCAGATTTCCCCGACACACGTCCGAGTAAACCCCAAACCCAGACACCATGACTACAATGAAGAGTAGTTCGACTAAGACCCAGGAGCCCCGCAACTCGTCATCCTAAGGCCTCAGACCCGAATCCTAACCCCGTGGGTCCATGTACCCAATAATTAGGTACCTGGGATTTGGGTAATAGTAATTGTAGTAAAGCTTTTGGGTAAGTATATGATTATTAGGTACTTGGACCCTTAGGGTCAGAGCCAGTCCAAGTATCCAACTTGCCAGGCTTCAGGTACCAAATCCCCTCTGAGAACGGTATTTGGGACCTAAAGCCCCACTACTATTTGGGTACTTGGACTCTAAGACCTGCATATCCCTAGATATGCCTGTAAACCCCCATGTATCCCATTGTTTGGGTACTTCAACCCTCCAGGTAAACCTGAAACAGCTTTGAGGACAGCGGCCAGATTGCCGCGGCCCAACAGCTGGTTACCAAGGCTGGCTAACCTTAGGGTTTAGGGGTTTAGGGCCTAGGGGTTTAGGGGTTTAGGGTTTAGGGGTTTAGGGGTTTAGGGGTTTAGGGACCCTAGGACCCCAAAGCAGGTTCAGAATATAGGGGATTATATAGGGTTATACCCTACTGTGGATATTAGCAATCCTGCGTGACCTTAACTACCCCCAAATAATGGCAATTATGGTACTGTAGTATACTGGGATCATGCAGGATTGTTAGCATGAACAGTAGGACTCCAAATAGGGTTTAGGGTTTAGGGATTATAGGGTGTAGCGTTTAAGGCTTATAAGGTTTAGGGTTTAGGGCCGGTAGGCTGTGGGGTTTAGGGCTTATAGGGTGTAGG
>CAJNIZ010032957.1:43785-54122 GCA_905231905.1 Symbiodinium pilosum | reverse complement strand
CCTAAACCCTAAACCCTAATGGTGCCGTGTCTCCTCTGTAGGGTCAAGAGCTTCGGGGCGAGCTTAAGGGGGTTGGAAGGTAGGAGTTGCTCGATATCATCCGGGGCTTGGAGGCTTAGAGCGTACCTAAACCCCAAAAGTAGGAAAAATTGTAACCCTAAACCCCTAATAGTAGCGGCCATTATGTTACATACTTTTAAGGTCCCCAAAAGTAGGTAAAAAATGACCCTAAACCCCTAATAGTAGCCATAAAGGCCAGTATGTTACATCCTTTTAAGGTCCCCAAAAGTAGGTAAAATCATAATCCTAAACCCCTAATAGTAGCCATAAAGGCCATTAGTTTACTTAAGGTCCAGGTAGTTTCAGAGCTGGAACAACTGAGGAAGGATATCAGCTACGTGTGTTAGATTTGCGTGTGCAGGTAACAAGACTTAGAGTTTAGGGTTTAGGGTTTAGGGTTGGTCTTAGACCCAAGCAAAAGTTACCTGAGGACCGACATTGCCAAACTCTCGCCAACTTCTCCCAAGATGCCAGCGCAGAAGTGAAAGCGGTAGATGCTTAAGCTGTTTGTGGGCACCACGAAAGCCTGAACCCTTACTTATCACACTCCCGGGAGGACTCATCATCTTGGAGATGCTGAATCCCCAAATTTAAGCAGCTGTACCCAATACGGAGTGGTTTGGGGGCTGGGACTTTCAGGCTCGCAGCTCTGTTCTGGTCATCCCTTCATGATTCAGGTTTTGGGCTTTTGAGGGTTTAGGGAACTCCAACAGACTGCAACCAACCTCCTGTGCCCTTGAACCTTGACCCAAGCCCTTAACCTCCACACCTGAGGCGCTGTGGCTACATAGAGAAGCCGAGAAAGAGGACCATGTTTTCTTGGTTTGCTTTTCCCAGGGTTCAGGAACTCAATAATGATAAACTTCCCCCACAAACTTACAACAATCCCAAGCCTCAACTATTGGGTACTTGCACCGCCTTTAGTTTGTAGATTTGCCATCTCAAAGGGTGGTGTAGGTGGTGTAGGCTTGCAGGTCTTTTACCAAAGAGTTTGTATTTAAGGGATAGACGCTAAACCCTGAGCCCTAAACCCGTCCGTAACCCTAAACTGCGGCAGCAGTAAGTTCCGGAGGGTGCGGGTCATTTGGTGCGGATGCATCGAAGTCTCTGCGCCAAACGATGGAATGGTAACACTTTGGTGCACTATTGCGAATAGCGCAAACTCGTAAAGGGTTTAGGGTTTAGGGCTCTAAGCCCTGGATGTAAACACGACCCTCAGGCTCAGAGCCTGAAACCTGCTGCTTACTGGTGGTTAGTTCGGAACAAAGGAATATAACCCTTATGTAAACGCTTCCCTTATTCCCTACTAACCCGGGGCTCCAATGGCCTTTAAAAGACAGCTTCTCCGAAATCCCGAGGGCAGTTCATCAGCGATGTTTCAAGAGGTGCCTCATAAAAATCTTTAAGGGTCCGAGTATTACAAGTACCTAAGTCTTGGGTACATGGACCCTCTGGGTAAGAGGTTCACGTTGGGTGCCTGTTCTGGGCCGCCACCGCCGAGATGGCAACTGGATACGCATAACCCTAAACCCCAAACCCTAAACCCTGAACCCTAAACCCTAAACCCTCAAGCCCATATAGACTTACCATTACTTAGGGTACCCTACCTTCCTTAGCTTTAAAATGTTAAGCTCAAAATGACCCGCACCCCCAAACCCTAAGTAATGGTAATGGACACTAAACCCTAAACGTTGGCAAGTAGGCTTCTAGGTCCCCTAATGTAGGCTACATATGGAACCATCTTATTTGAAGCCTACACCCTGGGCCCTGGACTTTGAAGCCTAATCCAGGAACTTCCATGTGGCGAGCTGCCCCCAAGGGGAAACTTGTCGAATCTAATTCACGTGAGCGAAAGTCTGAACTCCTAGTATCCCCCCTTAATAACCCCTATGATACTGCCCTATATAACCCTCTTTAAGGAATTTAGACTAGCGCATGTAGTGCGAAGGCTCTGTAATGGATTCCAGCTTGGCTCCCGGATCCTGACCATAAAGTTAGATGCTGCATAGCGGAAACTGCATTTTTAGAGGGTCCAACCGTGGATGCAGGAAATCTTGCACCATTTAGGATCCCCTAAAATACATTATTAAACCCTAAACCCACGCAGTGGTGCCGGGGTCTGGTTTTGCAAAGTAAAGGTCCTGCAGCTGCTGTTGTACATAGCTGGTTTACTCGTTTTGCTTACTAGGGTTGGTTGGAGATTACAATCTTTATATATATATATAACGTAAAGAATATAACGTAATTCTATATAAGCCCTATATATACGTACTCCCAATATAAACTCTATATGAATATATTCCTTGGGTACTGGCCCCACGCATTAACAGTTGGATAACATTTATAGTATGGTTATATATATATATATAGAGAGTCCTGAATATGATCCCTGTTGTACACTGTTCATGGGTGGGGGTAGGACCCAATATATATTCCCCTTACCTTACACCATCAATCCTAAGCCTAAACCTTAAACCCTAAAACTTATTCCCTACTAAGCCCCCAGTAAGTTTCGGAAAAACGCAACCAGACTAACGCGGAGGACCTTGTAATGAGAGCCAAGTCACGGCCTCAGGTTTTTTTTCCGGAGGTTACAGAGGTGTGGGTTTAGGATTTAGGGTTTACGGTTTAGGGTTCAGGATTTAAGGTTTAGGGTTTTGGGGTATATTGGGGTCTATACTGGGGTACCCTAATTTTCGGAAACTACCAAATCTTTGCGTTTGTTCATCTAAGGGTTCAAGTGCTGAGATATTTGGGCGTTTATAGGTCCCAATAACTGTTCAGACTATAGTATATCTTTGGGTGCTAAAGTCCCAGTATTTGGATAGACTATACTATGTATTTTAGCCCTATGGACCCAGTATTTGGATACTTGGACTCTTTAGTCGCAGTCATTGTATTTGTTACAGCATCTGCTACGATCCGCCTGCATCGCAGCTCTTATTGGGTCCCACAGCCTACCCCGAAGGGTCCAAGTGCTGCAGCAATGGGCTGTTAAGGGACTTTGTTCCTGAACCTTGTTGTATGCCCAAAGGATCCAGGTATCCGCATAGTATTATATACTCAATTTAGACCCCACAGTAGCTTTGTAGGAGCCCCCGGAATGCAAGCAAAGAGACCATTAAAGAGACATGGAGCCCCAAAAAAGAAACCGCCTAGGCGATTGCTACTTGAAAGTGGGTTTATCCGGTCCCATGCTTCTATGGGGCCCTACATCTTAAACCCTGCACCCTAAACCGGAAAAAAAATTGAGCGCTATAAACCCAAAACCCTCTAAACCCTCAAACTGAAAACCTTAAACTCACTGGTTGTTACTAGGGAACAGGGGAATATGTGATCCCTATATAACCCTTAGCCTATACTCTTTTAATCTATTCCTTCATTGCCTACTAACATGCAGTACATAAACCTAGGATTTGGCACTCCGTTGGAGAGTGCTCCTTCGCCCTGGGTTCCTTGGCCACATCTGGCGTTTTTTTTCCACGATTGGGGGTACCATTTTGGGGGTCCCAACAATGAGGATTGTGGTTTTTGAGGGTCTACATTGGGGTCTTAAGTATTTAGGGAAACGACCATCTAACTGAAAGATGGCAGATGAAGGACTAGAAGCCTCCTGGGTTGCTGTTGAAGAACTTAAGTTAAGTTGCTATAATATGGGTATATTGTGAATGAGAGGGTTTCCTTATTATAGGAACTTGTTTTAGGTTGCTGAACAGCAACCTAGTCTAGGGTGAGCGAAGTGCATGAAACTTCTCGCGGCTTCAGAGGGCCGGCAGCTTCTTGCGGATGGTATAAGACCCTCAACAGGAACCTCTAGCGTAATTACCGATTTGCTTTCTTCCCAGAATCAATCCTGGAATGATGCATGGTAATCTCCAAACATGGGACCCTATCATAACCCTGACATTCAATCATTGTTATAGGGACCCCCAAAAGCGGACTGCCAATTTTGGGAAACCTCCACCACAAACAGATTCTGCCAAGCCTTCAGAAGTACTCCGAGATGCTGACTTACCTCTTTCCACTACCCGATGCCCAAAGAAAAGGGTCCTGTTTTATCCGAGGTCAGGTTCAGGGTTTAGGGGGAAGGGTTTGATGTTAAGCCTACACAGCTTGGAAGCGCGACCATGTCTGTACAGCATCCATCAGGGCTCGCTCCTGTCTGACAAAGCCCCCGTGAAGATACAAACTTCTCTCATAGCGCAGTTCCCTACACAATAATGTATTCCCTAGTCCCTATATGGTCATGTTTTATCCGAACATCCAGGAGCCTGCTGTGCTGTGTGCTGGGGTTCTAGGGTTCAGAAAGACGAAAAAGCGACCGAATTCTGCAAACTCTGCGGTCAAAAGCTACAAAGAGTAGCCCCATTGCTACTAATGGCCAGTAGCCCCAAACAGCAAAGGCGGAACTTTTGAGGATCTCTGAGCTGCCTTTAACTTTCAGGTTGCACAATCGATCTGCCCCAAACCAACACGGATTTTGTTTTAGATGGCTATCTGGGGTTTCCATGCTTTGTTTTTAAGTATTACGGAAGCTTTCAATGAAAGGCCTGCATAGTCATTAGAGGTACATGCACTCAACACATCCCCCGCGCAACAACCCTAAACCCCAAACCCTAAACCCTAAACCCCAAACCCCAAACCCAATGACTCTATTGCTCCCCTGTAGTCCCCCTCCTTCGAGAAATGAACCCTCGACCTCCCTAGTGATACATATGTCCCCTAATACACTCTCTCTCTCTATATATATGTATATATATATAGAGCTTTTTTTCTTTAAGCACGGTTGTCATTATGGAGATTCCGGTGCAACCTATGGCTTGCACCGGTGTTGAAATCAGGTTTCCTGGCAGAAGGTGGATGCTACAGCCTGGTTCCTGGCTTCCAGACACTGGGTTCAGAGGACGTTTAGGCTTTTGGGTTTAGGGTTTAGGACTTTGCCGGAACCACATAAGGGTTCCAGTCTGGATGTACCTCACGCTTTGCTTTTCGAGGATAGGCATCTAGCATCGGTGATAGAATGCCGTCTGAAGTCTCCACGTAATTATCCCTATGGTCCGTAAGCGCTTAAGTAAGCGCTTAAGATTCCCAGAGCCCCCCATATGAGCCATAGTCTAAATTCCTAGTATACCCCTTAATAACCCCCATACTAGTCCCCAAGATCATGAATTGTTACCCCCTTTACGGATGTTTGAATATGGCTCATCTGACCCTTCACGATTTGGAGAGGCTGAGGCTCTGGAAAGCATTTGCCTCTTGTTATTCTGTTAAACAAAATTCCCAACCAATAGTAGTCCCTTTTCCTTGTTCAACACTTTCTTGTACTATGTTGGGGTTATTTATGTTGGGGTTTACGGGCATTAGAACCTAGACCCTAATAGTGCGAGAAAAAAGCTTGTTTTTTGGACATTGTATGTTTGGTGGTTTGGTGGTCTGGGACATCCGTTATGAGGGGCAGGTGATCGGCTGGGCATGAAGGAATGGATTCTTGCGTAAGTACAGTGTATCCAACGGCTCCTTTGAAGTTCCTTTTTGGGGTGGCTATGTTGTTGGGGAAGAGATTATAATATCCCTAAACCCTAAACCCGAAAGGAACTACATAGGAAGCTTTGGGATGTACGGAGGATTCAGGATTTAGGGCCATTCTCAAAGATATTCACCTCTAGTATGAGAGTATCGAAGGCTTCCACACATGCGCCTCTTCACAAAATGCCCACAGCAAGTATGGAGGGCAGTGAAGGCTTCTGGGCCATGCTCAAGAACACAGCCAGGTTAGTGAAGACTTCTACATCTAGCGTTTTTAGCTAGATGCCTACACCTAGTGTGGGAGATACCCTAATTGTCCAGGGCCC
This sequence comes from Symbiodinium pilosum, assembly GCA_905231905.1. NCBI lineage: Eukaryota > Dinophyceae > Suessiales > Symbiodiniaceae > Symbiodinium > Symbiodinium pilosum. The sequence goes on along the minus strand of CAJNIZ010032957.1, from coordinate 48,210 downwards.
AAATAGTACGGCTTTAGATCCGGAATACCGTTCAGAATCTAATATTTGGACCCTGACGCCCTATTATTTGAGCCCTTGGACCCTTTGGGATAGTGAAGGCCTTAATCTGCGGGATCCTCCAAAATGCCAAAACTAGCAGCATGTAAGAACAGTAATAGTAGTACCTACAGAGGTGATAATAATTTGAATAATAGCAAGACTAGTAATAGTAGTAGCAATGGTAATCCCTTCCCGCACCCTGTCGGGACAATCTGGGGTCCCCGCCCGCCAAGCTGATGTTTGAGGCCTCAAGAGTAGATCCACCCCTATCAATAAAGGTTTGGGGTTTAGGGCTTACGGTCCTCTAAACCAGCCAACAGTAAACCCTGAATCCCAAACTCTCTTCCTGGATCCTTTCAGGAATCTTGGCATTCTGTATCCATCCAGGGCCCGTCCATAGGCGACCGCGTAGAAGCCTTACAGAGGTTCTACAAGAAACTTGAAGTAGATTACTGTGATAAGGAAACCGTTTTAAATATTAGATACCCAAAGTATGTTAACTTAGCTTAAGTTCCTTGACAGCAACCCAGTAACTGTACATGTGAAACAGGGCCCAGATTCTTGCCAAATTTTTGGGCTAGCTGTACAAGTTTGCGGAGCCAAAACTAGGCTCCAGAACGGCGCCCGAAACTGGACCCCTTCCCCTTGAGAGATAAGGCAAGGTCTCAATTGGGGGCCCTTTTCTTGGGGCCCAAATTGAACCCTAAAACCAACCCACTTTTGCTGTCAAAAATTCCTCGAAATGTATGCCTTCCCACGTGAGAATAACTCAACATTGCGAGGTCACCCTTTTCGTCTTACGTGTTCTCCATGATCAGACCGGCAAGCGCTAGACACGCAGGTCTACAGCCGACCTTAGCGCCAGCAATAATTCAATTTCAGAGGAGTTCTGCAACTGTACACGGAAGGGGCATCCTGCAGCGCCCGGGCCTAATGCTGGAGCTGGTCCGTCCTCGTGGGTGTTTCTTTTGCGCCACGACCTCGACACCTGTTCCCATGACCTTTCCTGACGCTGGTTGGTCCAGATCCGTCAACTTGGCGGCGACCTTCGTTTGCCGCTTGCCACGTCGCACGGGACGCAAACAACCCCTCGCTGCTCTGATTTTGCCAATCGACCTGGTAACCCACGCGCGCTGCACCGAATTTTTTCTCCTGAGACCGAATGTGAAGCGCACGGCGGCTGAGCTGGCAGCTTCGTGGGTGTCAGGTGTTGGCGTCAGGGCACAACTGCCCGATCTGGCCTTAATGACTTGGCGGGTTGACCTCACGCACATGAAATGTTCGGTAAAATATCATGGGAAACGTTCTCAATGCAAAGCACCTTTGATCGTTTTGCAGGGAAGGATTCTTGCTAGCACACATTATCGTAACTCGTCCCGCATCACGAACACAACAGCCTTATCCTTTTATCCCACCACCAACCCCAATCCTCCACCAGGAAGATTGCACAGGAAGTTTCAGTGGGAAATATGTCGCTAGCTTAGCTAGCTCACAAATTAAAGGACCCGAGAACCCCTCATGTCTCGTTTAACCCTAGTCTGAGTGAGATGATATTAGGATACCGTCGCCCGCCGAAATAAGAAGATATGTTCGAAGAGGAGGCGCGAAGACGAAACGACATTCTGAAACGAAGCGGACGAGGGTGTTACGCGAGTGTGAATGTTTGTGTGTGTATGTGTGTGTGTGAAAGAACGACAGGCCCTCGAGACGACATTCCCCGACGAAACGATGACCACATTGCTCCCGATCATTGGGCCGCATCGTCGGAAGAGCACCCCAGATAAGCCCCCATAACATTTGCTGCCAATCTGCCGCACCTCCCCATCCCGGGTCGCATGTCGCCAAACTGAACGACCGTCAGGACTCTTCGCAGAGAAAGCACTCCAGAGATCGCGATGGCAGTGGACGAAAAAGAATGACAGAATGATCCAGCGACACCACGCAATCATGTTCCCACTCTCTGATCAATGTCCGACATCTCAAAATAGCCTCCCTCCTCTGGACCGCAGCCACCCCTAAAGCACGAGCCTCCAGTAGAGAGCGCAGAGGCCAGGAAGACACCTGCGGGCGATGAGGAACGCCGACCTCATGAATGTAAACAACGGACTAGTCTCAGCGGGAGCTCCGACCTTCAAAAATTCCGACACCACGTTCTCCTGCCCGCTGTAGCAGTCCTTGATCAACTGCAACTGATTACTCCACTTCTCAAAGCCGAACACAAGAAAAGCCTTGCCTTTCAGCGTCAGAGTCCGCAGGACATCCAAGTATTCATTCAGAGGGCCGAACGCAAAACCAAAGGCCTTTGTCGATTCTTGGCCCTCCGTTGATTCTTGGCCATCCATCCACAACAACACGGTGCGCAAATTGCAGCGTCTGCTTGACCCTCTCGCAGCACGCAAGAACGCCAACTCCACATAGCGAAGAGTCCAGCGTTCGAGAACATCTGGCAGGTTAGCCTCTTCCACACCGGGACGCTGAATAAATACGAAGCGGTCGTCTGACTCGAAGATGTCCTTCAGCCTCTTCAAGTCGCCGGGTCATAGCCACTCAAGCCACCGCAACACTGTCACCTGGGTCGTCTGCCCCAAACGACCAGAAGTCCGAAAAAAATCAGCGCACGCAAGCCAGCCACAAACATTCAAAGGCTGCAACCGCAAATACTTTCGGAACTGACGAACAAGAAAAGGGCCGCTTCTTGGAGGAACCCTCCCTACCCCGACCACGAGCGTGCCCCATCTGCCGCAGAAGCCTTCGCATGGAAAGCAACTTCTCGTCCCCTTGAGCCTTCTCGGCCCACTTAGACGCCGACTTCAGCGGCTCGCAGGGAGTGCCGCGAGACGTGTCCGCTCCTCGATCCGGCCAAGCTTGCACAAACTTTGCGCGTGCACAAAGACGCGACTGCTGGGTCAGCTGACACGTCTCCTGTCAACCCTACCGGGCACCTGCACGCACATGTCCAACTCAAACCTCCACGTAGCAGGGAAGGTCACACTAAAATTGTCATGTCGCAAGATTTCTGGACTGGCATTCAAAGCACAAGCCTCTCCAACGCGATCCAATCCGGATGACTCGCTGCACCGCGACTGAGAGATCGGCGCCGGGGCGCAGCCAGAAAGTCAAGCACGTCCACAAGTCGCAAAAGCAGCGTGAAGAAACAGGTATGGTGATCTCGCTTGCCCTCATCCACACTTGACAGACAATCACGTTCCGAAGCACCTCATCGGCATAACAGTCGATCTACGAGATGGCAAATCTGGATGGGTCTGGAGCGGGTTTTGGGAACACCAAATAAGTGACCTGAAGGCTTTTCTCCCCCAAAGCCGCTGGCAAATTCGGGAGTCTGGTGCGGGTTTTGGGGGCGCCAAATAAGTGACCTGAACGCTTTTCTCCCCAAATCACAAGGTCACTTCTACAAGACGGCAAAGGGTCTATGTGTGCACACTGAGCGCCAGTGCAACCGGGCTCTTTGTTCCAATCTATCTGCTGCACACCTCTCTGATGGAACAAGACAATCTGTCTGTGCGCATGTGTCGACGTCGTGTAGCGTCATCGGCGACAGTCGCAGAGATGACCATTACGTCAATCATCACGCGCGCATATGCGGGTGTACGCATCCGTATGTGTGTGTGTGTGTGTGTGTGTCTGTCTGTCTGTCCGTCCGTCCGTCCGTCTGTTTGTCCGTCCGTCCGTCCGTCTGTTTGTCTGTCTGTCTGTCTGTCTGTCTGTGTATGTGCGTGTGGGTGTGTGTCGTTTCAAGGGTCTGTCATTTTTTACACATTTTTTCTTGTATCGATTATGATAAAGAAGCAACCAAATTTTCAGGATACTCCGCACGGAGACGCGTTTTCTTAAAATGTTTTCAGGATGCAGCGCACGACAGCGCGATTTTTTCACGCAGAAACAACGAAATTTTAAGAATGCTCCGCACGGAAGCATGATTTTCTCAAAATTTTCAGACTGCTTTGCACGGAAGGACGATTTTCTTCAATATTTTTGGGATGCTCCTCACTAGGGCGCGATTTTCTTCAAAATTTTCAGAATGCTTCCGCACGGAAGCGCGGTTGTTTTTATCGATGGTCGATAAAAAGAGATTGATTTTTTAAGGGTGACTTGAGCAAGAGCGCGATTTTTCGACGTACATGAGCGCGTCCAGTTGGGAATTTGACCTTCCTACCAAGAGCACTTTAAAGGCGACGGCTTGTATTCTTTTGATCGATGATCGATGAAAAAAACGTCGATTTTTTCAAGGACGTCTGAGCGAGAGCGCGATTTTTGAACCAACACGAGCGCGTCCAAAATGTTTGCACGACGGAAGAGCATGCGATGCGGTCGGGGCGCGGGCGACGGCACATCAAACAGTTAGAACCCCACAATGGATGTGGGGAA
>CAJNIZ010032957.1:2768-35272 GCA_905231905.1 Symbiodinium pilosum | reverse complement strand
ATCATAGTATATATTGTAAGCCATAGTATAAATTAGGGTCTGTAGAGATTACTCCGTTTCATCCATGCATGTGGGGGGTTTCCACGCGGTTTCAGGGCTCCAGGGCCTTGCAGGGGCCTCGCTGGACAGCCTCGGCGAATTATTTAGGCCCCTGTAGTACTGACAAAACTACTCGTTGAGCGTCTGCTTCGGACTTAGCATGCGGATGTTGCACAGGCCCAAACTGTGGGCCCTTCATGACTTTGGTAGCCAAACTCTTCGCGCTTGAGCCTGGAGCCCGAAAGCTTGAGCCATGAGATTGGCCACACAAGCAAAACGACAACCTAAACCCCACATTCTAGCCCCCATAAACCCTGAACCCGAAGCCCCTAAAGGACTTTCTCATGGTTTTAGGGTTAATGGTGAGCAGGAAATGTTAAGTTAGCATCCTGGTGCGTAACGAAGGGAGGCCTGAACCCAAGTGCTTAAGATTTGTTGCTGGAACCCCTCAAGACACCGTCATGGCCTTTTTTGGGGAGAGGGATGAGGAAAAAGTACCCCAACTTCAGAAGTGCTTACGTGCACAAACCCTAAACCCTACACGCTAAACCATACAACCCTGAAACCCTTCCCCCCTAAACCTGAAAACCCTCAAACCCTAAAACCCTAACCCCATCCCTGAACCCTGCTCCTAAATCTTAAGCCCCGCACCCCTAAACCCCTAAGCCCCTAAACCCTAAAACCCTAAACCCTAAACTCCTAAAACCCTTAAACTCCTAAAGCCAAGAATGCAGGCTTTGGCAGAGCAGCAGAGTGGCGTGGAAACCCAGATCGACACCTTCGGAAGCTTAGGGTTTAGGATTTAGGATTTCAGGGTTTTAGGGTTTAGGGTTTAGGATTTAGGGTGTGGGGTGTAGAGTTTAGGGTTTTAGGGTTTAAGGGTTTAGGGCTCTTACCCTGGAAGCCCAATCAGTGGGTTGCTGCTAGGGGGCTGAAACTAGAAGTTACCAGAACAAGGGTGTATAGTAAACAATGGAGTTTACATGTTATGAACTTAGATTATAAGATACCAGAATGTAGAACCTAGTAAATAGCGGGGTGTCCTTATTATAGTAGCTTAATTTCAGCTGTTGGTTTTCTGTTCCCCAGTCCCAATATTATGAAGCCATATATTACCTACAACGCAGGAACCTGCTACATGGGTAACCGTGCTTCTATGGTAAGGGTTCGGCATTTAGGATTTTGGTACTGGTGATAGTAAGACGGGTTTTGGGGAAGTATATGATTATTGGGTAACTGGTCCCTTAGGGACCCCTTTTGCAGGAAGTTTTTTTGTAACTTGAGGATGTAATACAGCCCCTGATTTGTGCATTTTGGATTCTAAGCCCATGTTGCAAACCTTGGAGATCTACACTTAAAGGCCTTGATTCACGGGTTTTCTGCTGGCTTGAGGACACGTCCTGTCCAAGAGTTTCTCAGGGTCTTGGATTCATGGTGTAGGAACTTAAGTTGAGAGAGTGTAGGGTTTGAAATTTGGAGCTTTGGGTATCAAATTTAGGGCCTATCTATAGGGTCCAATGGTCTTGGCACGTTTCAGCACCTGTAGGTCCATTTATAGTCATAAGCCGTAGAATTCGTAGAATGGCCATGGTTATAGTGGGCGCAAATAGCTCCGCCTACGCACACCCATACCCTGAACCCCAAAGAGTAGCTTTCGGCTTCTTTTACACATCGATTCGGGGACTTGTAGCCATTAACCTCCTACGTTTCGCGGGGTGCTACAGAAGACCACATTTGGTTTTTACATCATTTGGGGTGGTGCAGAGCACGCACGTCTTGGCAGATGCCCAGAGAGGAGACAACAGGGATCCGGTTTGAGGTTCAGGGTTTTGGTTTCAGGGTTGGGGGGTAACAGCCAATATTGTCCGATTACGGATCCCAAGACCATAAATCAAAGACTCGACGCTGAAGCCAACACCCCAACATCCCAAAACTCTCCGTCCTTAATCCTAAACCCTGTAACCTATAACTACTAGAAGCACAACCATAAACCTGAATCACCTAAATCCCTTCAACCCTCAACCCTGGACCCCCTAATCCCCAAATCCTAAACCTTAACTCTACACCAAGCAGACCAGTCGCGTGCCCAAATTCAGGATGGGGCGACGGTGACACACAGGCTGAACACTCAGCATCTAGGTTTAGGGTGTGATTGGGTTTACGGTGTATTTCGGGTTTCCATCTACCAGGGGTTTCTTTTGAAGTGTCCCTGTCTATTTTATTATTGGGGTTCCCCTGCTTCTGGTAAACTGCCATTTCTCAAGCAAAGTTTAGGGTGTAGGGAGTAGGGTTTCAGGGGCTGGAGATTAGGATTGGATTGTTGCAGTCTAGGGTCCCTCCTTTTGAGCGACCCTAGGCCCTAAACCCTAAACCCTAAAGGCCCTAAACCCTAAACCCTAGGCTTATGCGGGCTGTGCCATGGTAGGTCTCACCCTGTTTCCCATCCACCTTCACCTGTGTTGTGTTTAAGCTTGGGTCCTGGGAAAAAGAGATGAGAATAATCGGGTTTAGGGTTTAGGGCATTGGAGGAATCTTAAAAAATAGAGGAAGCGAGGGCACTTTGGAAGCCAGTCTACAAATCAATATGTTGGAAGGAACTATCGCACATGTCTGCACTTAGTAAACTGTTTAAAGTAAAAGGGTTATTCGGATTATGGTGTCCCTGTTAAGGAACTACTTATTCAGGATACGGAGCCCTCTTGCTTCAAGGGTCCCTGGGGTAGGGGCACAGGGTTGAAGTTGGGGAGAGACTTGTTTGGCATACATGTTAGGTAGTTGTATACCCCAAACCCCAACGTAGGATCCTCCAGAGAAAGCCAGAGACTCTCCGGGAGATTGTCCGGTTTAGGGGCAGAGTAGGTCTAAACCCTAAGCCCTAAACCCTCAGGATTTGGTTTTGAACATTCTGGGGTCAGAGAATCTAAGCCCAAGCCATGTTAAGTTCTTCAGAGCTGCCAGCAATGAGGCCCCCACGGGCATCCTCCACACGACATGGTGATTGTGGGGCTCGTCTTCGTGCGGTCTGTAGCTACTTTGGGGTATGACGCCTGAGGGTCCCCTGAAGAAAGCGAATTGGATGTGCCGCATGTTGAACTCTTCATGCTTTGATCTCCAACAGGCTTGGGAACCTGGGGTGCAGAAAGACCGAACAAGGGCGAAGGCAATGCTCACCAACGCGAAGCCACAACCCGCTTAAGCTTCTGAACGTCAAGCCTTCAATGCCCAAAGAAACCGAGCCACCCAGGGTTTAAGGGTTTTTCTGTAGGGTTTACAAACCATCAACAAATTAAAAGGAAAGCCTCCATAGCATAAGCTCAACAGCTTGCACCTTCGTCTGAATATTTACCAATACTATTCCTTAAGAGCCCTCAGGCAACGATCGTGCAAATATATCTCGAATCCCACTAAGACTATATTAAAGAAGCCGCGGCAGCAAGCCTGAATAGTGAAAACCTAAGCTGCTGGCTAGGCCCCGGCTCTCATGTCCAGCGTTCACGTGGCCGAGCGTATCTTAGAGGCGAACAAAATTTTGGCATTCTGATGTTGGGCTCGGGGAAGTGGATGTGTAGTGGAGGATACCCTAGACCCTAAACCCTAAACCCCAAACCATATGTCCTGTTTCTTGCTTAGCCCTAGAAGCCCAGTTACCTATATATTGAGTTCCTGTCCTTAAGTCCCTATATGAATTTATACCATCTATAACCCAAGGACCTAAACTCTAAACCCTTTTATATGGGTACCTGGGCTTCTAGGGTAGGATACAGCACATAGCAGGACAGGCGGGCCTTCACAAGCGTAGAATTCCAGGACCTCAGCTTAGAAAGGGGTTTAGGGTTTAGGGTTCAGGGTTTAGGGTTTAGGGTTTAGGGTTAAGGGTTTAGGGACTAGAATGGGAACCCCAAGAAGAAAGGATGAAGAAAAAGGGGAAAATGGGAAGCCTGGTAGGTATGTTCCTAGTATCTCCCTACTTTATTCTTGGGGTTCCCTGCTTTGGGGTTTAGGGTTTAGGTCCCATTTTGCTCCATTTTGTTTAGACATGATAAACAGTCAGCCACCTTGGAAATGTGTATACCTCACGGTTGACACCCAAGCAGCCTATGCATTAAGAGGACCCCCCACGATGTAATAGTGGTATTGTAGGAATACATTAGGACCTTGATATCACCTTGATTATCCTTCATAGTCACTATTGACTATTACAACCCTAAACCCTAAACCATATAGTCCGTATTCGCCCCTATAGTCACTGTCACACGGTGGGTGGTCTACCTCACATATGCAACATGAAAAAGCAGGATCCGCCTGAGTTTGGCATGCAACAGCAGGACTTCTCCACCAGGGCCGCAGAAAAGGAGCTACTTGAGGCAGACCCCCGGCCCCCCGCCCTGTAATAGTTATAGGTTAGGAATATATAAGAGGACCCTAATATAACCCGGGTTATCCCTTATAGCCACGACTACCACGAACCCTAACCCCTTAGCCGAATGACAGCTTCATCTCAAAGAGGTTCTGAAGCATTGAGGATTTTAGAGTTCAGGGTTTGAGAGACTTTAGACATTTCATGTAGACCAATGATTAATAAACACCCTCCTTTTAAGGGCTTTAATATCGGGATCCCTGTTCTAATTCCTATTAGGGGAAGCGGGGTTTATTAATTAGAGGTCTCCATTGTGAATTACCCTAGGTCCCTCTCGAGGGTTTAGGGTTGGTAGTTTCCAAGGTATAAGGACCCAGAACATTGCCATGATTCATGCAGACTTGCAGGGGCCCCAAGATATGACCGACCCTCTAAGGAACCTCTACGTCGCTTCTAGGGTTCCTTTTCAGGGGTTTAGGGTTTAGTGTTTAGGAGGTCTATCCAATACTGAGTTCCCTAGGAATCACGCCTGTGTAGACCTAGAAGCCCTTACATACATGACGGTTTTCAGACATTGGAGGAGTCAACAAGGTTCTAGACCCTCATTTTAGGGACCCGCAGCAAGGGACCTACCGTAACAATCCCATTTCTGGGCAAGGCCCACCGCCGGTCAGATGACCGAGCAGGCGCACTGGTAGCAAATAAGGTTTGCCCCTTCATCATGGGGAATGATTTGAGAGGTAAGCTGGGAATTTGGGAGATTTTGGAGAGGTTACCTAAACCTGAACCCCGCAGGTATGTTGTCCCATAATCGTTTTGGCAAGTTTCATGGGGCTTGGGCGTTACTTTTTCTGCCCTTGAGGTCCAGGAATAAGGGTTCATGCTATTCCCTGCTGACGAGATTCAACCAGAAAAGGGGAGGCTGCCTTGTCAGCTTCCTTAGAGTCTGTACTGGCTATATTGGGGCAATGGAAAATAAGATGGAAGCTACTATAGTATATTGGGGTTATATTGGGATAATGGAAAATAGAATGGAAATTACTAATTACAGTATATTGAGATTATATTGGGATAATGGAAAATAGAATGGAAACTACTATAGTATATTGGGGCAATATTGTGATAATGGAAAGTAGAATGGAAACTGCTATAATCTATTCTGTGTGCTGGGACAGCTTGTAATGATGATTGCCCTGAGTAGGATCCGAAGCATGTAGTGGGGCTGTTCAGGTTAGGTAGAGCGCGCGGCAAATGCCCGCGCAGAAGCCCTGAACCCAAACATATCTACACTCCCCCAAACTAACATGGAAACCCATATAGCCCCCCCTTTAAAGGGACTCTAGTCTTTATAGGGCCCCTTCTTGGGTTTCCATGTTAGTTTCTAGGAGTCTACGTCATTATGGCATTTCTGAAGTACCCAGTTGGGGGAGTCAGCACCCGATTTGAGCAAGTTTCTAGGTTTCTAGGTTTTAGGGTTTAGGGTTTAGCTGTCCGTTTTTCATGTGATTCTCCATGATTGGGTCATATTCCCCTGACCTTACTGTATATCCCTCATATACAGCACCTCGAATGACCTTCCTATGAGCAGGTATCTGAATTTTAGATTGATGCTTGGTCGCTTAAGCTGAGGAGTTTCGTGGTTCTTGAAAGCTTCTGCACAGAACATGCGTAAGAATTTCTTAGGGCTCCAATCAGACCGAAGTTGGCAATATTTATCCCAAAGTCCTATCCTAAACCCTAAGCCCTACACATATTTATAGACCGAAGGGCCCAAAGTATGGAATCTTTGTAGACTTGGAGCCCCATGGTGTTGGCTTTGGGGCTTGAATTAGCCACTCCCCATGGGTCACATAGACTCCAAACATGAGCTACACTCTAAATTCCTTAAAGGGGTTATATAGGGGATTATGTAGGGGACTGCTATAGGGGCTGTTAAGGGGGACACGAGGACTTTAGACTATGGCTCATATACCCCTTGGTTACCTTCCCCATTGGACGCTCCCCTCCTATAGTTGGTCCGAACTTGGGGTTTAAGTTGGCTTGCTGTTAAGGAACTTATATTAAGTTACCATAATGGGTATAGACAGTAAATCATAGGGCTTCCCCAATATAGTAACTTAATTTAAGTTCCTTAACAGCAACCCAGTAAGGTGTTCAGAGGTGGTGGCCCAGACTCCACGGTAGAAACCAGAATTTAGCACATGGCACGCCTGCATCATGTTGGGCTGTTGGTCTAGAATGGCTGCGCGTCAGTTGATGTAGGGGCCTAAGTCGCGCTGGAATAGTACTGGTGGTGTTCCCACTATACTTCTGGAAGACTAGCGCCGGCGAAAACATTGAAGGTTCTTCAGCGTTCTACACCGATCCAGTGTCACCCCTGTATCCTGGCATCAGCCGTAATCCCGTCCCTCAATAACAACCCCCCTTCAAAGTAAATATCGTCAAGTACGGTGGTAATATATGAGGCGTGGTCAAACCCTAGAATCTATACTTCCAAAGTTTATTGCTCTTATCTTCATTACAGTCACCGTATCGTTGTGCAGGGCTTGGAGACCTTGCATGAAGTATCTTATTGCCAAGAAGGATTTGGGGAACCTGGAGCACATGACCTCCACTTATCGCTTTTGACAGTCGTCATATAGGCTGTGCAAGGTAAATGCAACACTTCAAAAACACGAACTGTGTTCAAGACTATGACTGCACAGAGTCTATTGCCAATTGCCCATATGTTATTGTTGGATAAATCTTGCACGAATCTGTCGGTGTATCGTAGGACTGGTGCGCTATTTTCCGGGGCTGCAAAAGCTCTGCGCCAATGTTGCTGGCCGGCTGCGCCCGATGAAGGATTGCGGGGGAGGGTTTTGGGTGTAGGGTTCAGGTTACGATTTCGCATGTCAGTGGACTAGGAGGGGGTATAAAGACTGTGGACTGTAGGGATTGTATGCCTCAAGACTCAGAGCAGAACTTGTCATGCTGTTGAAAAACGGTACATCTGCACCAAATCATTGACAAACCAGTTCCAAAACCTGCGGGTCGCTTCTGTGCGGGATAAGACTAGAGTGTATTGGGGTTCGTACATACTTGAGGCCCTCTACCTATGAACCCCCTCCTGTCCAAGAACTGAGCAGGTCTGAAATGAGGAATTTAATTGTATTGTTGCGCCTGTGCACAACATTCTATTGATTTCCCTCAGCTCTTTCCATATGCTGAAATTACGGAGTAGAAGCCACATGCGGCCGTTTGCGCACGTCTCGCTAGCAGGGGCTGTATCAGCACTACATGGGTATTCTCAAAAAAGATGTACCGTGGAAACTGTAGTTACTAGAGGAATTCAGAGATTGCACGGAGAGTCCTCCCTAGAAATAGTCTATCCTTGCGGCTCTATGATTAGAAAGAATACCCAATCACATTGGGCCCCAAAGTCTACAAATAGAACTTACACTGGGCTATTTGGAGCTCTAGGGTATGGGCCCTAAACCCTAGATCCTAAATCCTCTTTGGCAAGTCCAAAAGTTGCCCTGGCACAGAGAGTCCAAGTACCTAATAATCCGTAGGCCTAAACCTTAAATCCTAAACTCTAGATTACGGTTTGGGTGCCAGCAGTCATGGGACAAATTTGGGGAAGTATATGGTCATTAGGTGTTGGGACCCTTGGGGTGAAACTCTCGGCAGACTTCCGCGAAATCCTGTTGGAAATGCGTGCAGGACACCGACCTCATGACTGTGCAACTTGTTGCATCCACCGTCCCTACAAATCGCCAGACTCCCGCAGGATATCCCTATACGTATCCAAACATTCTGAAGCCCCCTATAGCCTCTGCATTCATTCGCAGCTTCCGAGGACCAGAGACATGCAGCACTTTATGAGAAGCTCTTGTCATCGAGCTCTCTGGCCCCTCGTCAAGACCCTAAACCCTGAATCCCTAAGTAGGGTTTAGGGTCCGGGGAAGCTTTGGACTTGCCTTGGACAGTTCATATGGGGTCTTTCCAAAAAAATACGGGAACTGTTTTGGGGCTGCCAAAATAAGGAGTATCATTTATTGGGGTCTGTATTGGGGTCCCCCAATTTTGGAAAATTAGTTATCCTCTTGTCGAATATTTCTTGCGGTCTGCGAGACTTGCTTGTTGTTAGGAATGGAGGAATGAATCCGTTTGCATTTAGTATTTTTTGTAAAGCTCCCGAGGATAAAGCCGCTTCGAGTAGGCCGTTCTTTTATTCCATACAAACAAAAAATATTACAAGGATGAATAACCTAAACCCTCTACCGTGTGACCGCGCAAAGCTTTGGGTACTGTGAGCTTGTGTTTTTTTCTGGGCTTTTGAGTCGGGATCGTACCACATGGGTCTACTGGATTGCTGTTCAGGAACTTTAAACTAAGTTACTATGATAAGGAAACCCTATTAATTATTCACTACATCCCCATAATATGGTAACAAATATTGGCCATTACAGCCACCCAGTCCAAGCCCACCACACCCCGGACGAGATCAGGATGTGCATTTCTGCAAAGCCTGCTCCTGACCCTTGCTTCAAAAACATACACAGCCCTTCCACAGGTAAGTCTGAGCGATCAGCGTTCGGCTTGTGTGCTTTTATGGCAGGGTTTTGAATGTTCAGCAGGCATTCTAGCAGTGACACAGTAGGTGTCAACCCGGTCCATGTACCCGTATAACATATACTTTGGGTACTGCCCTTGTTTGTACGGTAGTTATATCCCTATCTTAATATGGCCCCTAATATAGCCTGTTGCAGGGTAGAGCAGTACGCAGTATGTACTTGAGGCCCCAAGGTGGTTCCTACGCAGCTACTTTGGTGCTTAAATTATACGATTTAGGGTTAGGGACTGTATAGATACCTGGGGCTTGACATATAGGATATCTGGGGCTTAAAATAAATACTGCATAGATACCTGGTCCCTATGTTAGAAGTTAAGCGGAAGATCTTCAAATCCCTTTGGTGCGGAAGCCATTCGTCAACCTTACTGCTCACCCACTGCTGTGGGTAGTAGCGTTTAGGGTCTAAGGCTTAGGGTTTCGGGTGTAGGGGTTAGGGTTGGAGAATATAGGGACCAGTATCCCTTGTGGTCACTCATGGGTTAGACCCCGACCTAGTTCCGATAAACCTTAACCCCTCAGCCAACCGGGCTTGTGGAATTTAGGATTTTAGTTCTGGATTTAGGAAAGCTCTTCCCTGCAAAGCCATTAAGCCTGACCTACGCTTGCTACCTTTAGGCAGGCTGGATACCCAGCAGGCATGTTGTATTTTGAACCGTAGAGTTAGCATCGCAGAGCTTATGGCGGCTGTGGAAATCAAGTTTTGTTTCTAGACGCGACCCTCGCGTTGCAGCCATTTGTTTGTGCTGTGCCAGCTTCGGTGGAATGGTTTCAGGGCAGAAGATGCAATTCTTACAAGTATTGACCCCCACATTGATGTTTAAATACACGGGTCTGAAAAGCCTTTGGTTCCCGGTATAACTATCATTTTGGATGTCCATGTACCTTGTATACTACTTTGGAGCCCTTATACATTCTCTTTACATCATCCCATGCCGCACCATGCAAAGCCTGCTGTCGCTGTCAGACTACAACAAGGCTGTTGCGCGCTGCAGGATTGAAGCGGAGCTTCGTGTGTGAGGGCTTCAAGTTTAGGGCCTTTAGGATTTACGGCCTTCAGGATTCGGGGCTTTTAAGATTTAGGGCGTAGCGGTTGGGGGTTTCCAGCTTAGGGCTTGGTCTATAGAGTTTTGGTCCTCATTCCGGGAGTAGAGGGCAGCTGATTTAGGGTTTAGCGTTTGGGGTTTAGGTTTTCACACTTGTGCGTCCTTATTGAATGCATAGCTTCTAACAACCCCCTTCTTTTTTCACCAGGAGATCCCTAAATCCTAAACCCTAACACCCCAAACCCTAAAACCCTGGAAGCCTAAAGACCTTGAAGGAAGAACAGAGACTGGGAGCGGGGCCTGGGGCTGCTGCAAGAGGTGCTTTGCTCTAGCAATGAGGGGCCCCCATCAAGGGGCTATACAAAGATGATATGGGATTTTAGGGGATTATGCAGGGATCATCTGGGGATTATATAGGCATTACATAGGGACTCTATAGGGCCTAGGGATCTTGTCCCAATAATGGAGAATCAAATGGACAAGCCAGCGGAAACTGAAATGGAATGTCCTATGTGGCGTTCAGGGTCTGCGGCTGAGGGGTACTACCCCAAAAAGTCACATGGAAAAGAACTTTGAAAATTGAATGAGAACTGTGCTTTTATGGGGTTGTAGTAGGTAAGGAGGGAACTTGGGTAAGCCGAACCCTCCAAATGGAAGGAATCCACTTTGGTCAGATGCTAGTTATATGGTGCGACTTGGCTTACCAAAATCCTGTCATTATGGTGCCCGCGCTTACAGGGTATGGCATAAGCCTTAAGCCTCAAATAAAGTTGACAAATATCAACTTCGAGATGTTTTTAGTTTTCAAATTAGGTACCCTAAACCTGTAACCCTAAACCCGTAACCCTAAACCTTAAACCCTAAACCCTAATCCCTAAGCCCGGGATTTGTAGTTCCCTTTTTGGCTTTCTACAGGAGCCCTGTGACCAAGGTGCAGACTTTACAGTTGCGGGCGGATGTGATCACCTATAACTCTGAGTCTTCCTCATGCTTAAAGAAACGAATGTGGTTTAGGGCTTAGGGTTGTATAGGGTTCCCTTTAAAGGGGATAAATGGGGGTATATAAGGGTATATGGGGTTTAGGGTTTAGGGTTTAGGGTCCATGGACCCAATAATTAGGTACTTGGGATTTGGCTGATAGTGATTATAGTACAGGTTTTGGGTAAGTATATGAATATTCGGTACTTGGACCCTTAGGGTAGGGTTGTACGGGGATGATGCATGGATTGTATCTGAGCATTACGCCGTGATGAATGGATAACTAAATGGAAAACAACATGGAAAAGTACGTGGACAACGGCTGTTTACGTAGGGGGTATACGACTTGCCTCTGGTTGGCTTGGAATGAAGGAATGGAGAAGAAAGTGGAAACTACTATATCATTGGATTTTTGAGGGACTACTACAAGGATCCATTCCTTCATTCCTTGTAGACCAGAGGTAGGTAAACCCCTCAACCACACCCTAGGTTTTGGGGTTGGGTGGAAAGGGTCGTAAGGCAGTCTCTGTAAAAACTCACCATTTTCGCCTCCACCCATTGTTCCATTCCCGGCCAAGCGGCCAAACATGCGGCGGTTTAGGGTATAGGGTTTAGGGTGTAGGGTGTAGGGCAGAAGCTTGAAGATCATGGTCCAAGGTTCTTCGTGTAATGGTAGTATGAGCTGCCTAAACCGTATACGGGTAATAACTCAGGCCTCTACATGTCTGAAAATGTCCCATATATGACCCCAGATTCCATTACATTTTCCATTTTCCATGTGATGCTTCAGTAACATCTTAAGTGCTACACCGAATACTAGCTACATCCCCTTTACAGGGGCTGAAGGTTCCCACTTAATTTTCCAATGTCTTGTCCCGCTGGTTCTCCGTTAAAGCTAAATATCAAGGCCTTTAAAGCCTTTTCTAACCCATGGATAAACCCTGTGGGGAGACGTTTAGACAGTAGTTTGCATTTTGTTCATTCTCTTCTGTGAGCCCTCAGCCTAAGCCCCGGAACCTGTAAACCTAAACCCTAAACCGTTAACCCCAAGCCCTAGAGTTGCAAGCCCCACAACACCCCAAACTCTAAACCTTAAACCTGGAATCCCGAACCTTAAACCCTAAACCCTAAACTCAAATCCCTAAACCCCGTATCCTGACCAAAAATCTAAACCCTATATCCTGACCAAAAATCTAAACCCCAAATCCTGAACCCTAAACTCTGTAGTAAGGAAATCAGCTTAATGCAGCCAAATCTTTCCGCCTGGCCGTGGGCCTGCCTCCTGCTGTCTCCGGAGCTTTCTTAGCAAAGCTTTGGGTTGTTTAGGGTTCAGGGTTTAGGATTTAGGTTTGGGTTGTTTAGGGTTTAGGTTTCGGTCGTTTGGGGTTTAGGGTTTAGATTTGGGTTGTTCAGGGCTTAGGGTTTAGGTTTTGGTTGTTTGGGGTTAAGGCACAGAGTTCGCTTTAAGGTTGGGGTTTAGGATTTGGTGCATGGATGTAAGATGGACTAGTTCATGGGTTTGTGTTTAAGTGTATATAGGGATGAGCACGCGGGTATGGTGTCAGATTTGGGCGGCTACAAAATAAAACCTACCATACATGCGTTGTTGTGTCCCGCTTCTAGGGTATGTAGGGATGCTTGAGAGCAGTTATTGCCACACATTTCCAGTCCAACACGTCATTGTTTTGGGTGATGAGCAATCCTGAGGTCCGACATCCAGCAGAAGAGTGTCCGTTCAGACGTGCCTTTGCGTTTAATTCGGGCTTAGGGTTTAGGGTTGGCCCTAAGGCACTATGTACTGTTTTTAGGCTTTAGGGCCCAATGTAGGTATTTATTTATAGACATGGAGCCCCAGGCTGGGAGTTTCTCAAAGCAAGCCCTAGATGCGGTTTTGGTTTTAGGGCTTTAGGGTTTTAGCGTTCAGGGTTTACATCGGGTTTTAAGGTTTAGGGTTTTAAAGCTTTAGGGTTTATGGTTCCCGAAATTAGGGGTTCCTTCTTGGGTGTCCTTATAATAAGGATCATAGGATTTGGGGGGGGTCTATATTGGGGTCATCCTATTTAGGGAGACCAGATGATCCTTAAGGGGAGTCTCTATAGTCTCCGAAACGGTACCGTATATGGAGAAACTCCCACTTATGTGTCTTCCAGATAATCCTTTTTGACCTTGGGACGATAAGTATACATACATACACACATATATATATATATTTCTGCATGCATATATATTTTTCCACACACATACTAGGCTCATGCGCCTACACCTAAAATTCAGCTCCTATGAAAATTGATAACTGAACTGGTCATCACACTAAGACGACCCCCAAACCTCCGAATGATGGCTTCGGTTTTGAGGCTTCCGGCTCACGATGTATGGCTCAGCGGCACCCGAAACCCCAAACTTCAGACCCCGAACCCTATAAACTCAAAACTAACCCCTAAACGTAAACCCCAGTCCTTGAAGCCTAAGACCCCTAAACTTCAACCCTAAAACGCTAGACCCTAGAAACTTCAACCCCAAACCCTAAACCCTCAACCCTAAACCCCAAATGCCTGTTCAACGTTCAGGTCATCACTCTTGGAGCCTTCCTCCGCTGTTGCGAGTCTCCCTGGAGTGTGGCGCTCGAGGGGCTAAAGGACACTTACTTATTCAGAGTTTAGGGTTTAGAGTTATGGAGGTTTAGGGTTTGGATTCAGGGTGCCGGGTTTGGGGTTCGTAAACAACAGCTTCGGATGATTCGTGCTTTATGGTAGGTAGATTTTTGTACTTGCCCTGGGGCTTCCTTAGACACTTAAGTCTGTAAATGCCGTAGCACCTGCTTGGGGCCCTACAGTCTGGCCCCTAAACCCTAAGCCCAAAACCCCAAGCCTAAACCCTCAAACCCTAAGTTTGGCGTCCTACTTTTCGGCTGCTTGGATTCCTCAGGGCATCCAAAACTTGCCTTCTGTGCTCATGTGGAATCCTAAGCCTACAGGATCCAAGTAGGTATGTGAGGATTTCCCTGAATTCATTATAATCCTATAAGGTTTAGGGTTTTGGGCTTAGGGTTTAGGGTAATATGGGTACCTATGCAAGCTTCCCCACTTCTGGATGTAGGTCAAGTCCCGTATGTACGTTTGGCTGGATTTCCTACATCAACAGGTTAAAGCCTAAATATATCACTTGGGCTGTCACTCGAAAAGTGCTATGTCTTGGTGAACTGCGGTGGATGCAGGAGATGTCGCTCCAATCAAGAACCCGACAATGTTCAACACTGTACATCCAAGGGTAGAGACTATAGATCACTGAAAGTGGGGCAAGATTTCCCGAAATCCCAAACCCCAAACCTTAAACTGCAAACCCTAAATCCCAAACCTTAAGCCCTCAACCCTAAACATTAAGCCTGCTTTACAGTTCTGTGCCGAAGAAAGGAACAGCAACAACAACTTCTGCTGCCGAATCTGGTCACGCTCCTTGTACGAGCACTGGACTAGTGTCTAGGGTTTAGGGTGTAGGGGTTAAGGGATTTAGGGCTTAGGGGTTTAGGGACATTAGGGTTTAGGCTTTGGGGTTCAGAGATCTAAGGTTTACGGGTTAGGATTTTGAGTCTTAGGACTTTGTGCCGAGTCGTGGCTTACCTAGCGTAATGTGCCTATACAAAGTGGCTTTGTACCTAACCTGTTTGTTCATGCATTTTCGTTTCTCTAGGGTCCTCGCAAAACGATGGCCCCGCTTGCGCCCTGGAATCCCTGGAAATTGACACTGCAGGGCCGCCACAACAGGATTTAAAGTCTGGATCCGTATGAATAGAGGCTGCATTGTGCACGGCACATACCCTAAGGCTCGAATCAGCCCAGTGTGGGTATTATGTACGGGCTCTAGGGGCCAATATGGGTGTCATGTCTAAACTTAGTGCCCGAAGAAAGACATACATGCCCGGAACGTCGTGCGTTCTCCTAGCCCCTTATTTACTCTCCCCTGTAAGATTCCGTAGGCCTAATTCAGGAAAAGCTGGTAGGGTAGAATGGCTGAGGTAGGGAACTCATCATGTACGGGATCCATTGAAACTCCCTAAAAATCTGGGAGGCTAAGGTTCAATACAACAACCACAGCTTCTGCAAAAGTATCAGACTGGCAGCGTGCCACCCAGCTGCTGCGTGGTGTCTTGGTTTGACTTTCTTACAGCCGTTGGACTTTTTTTACGTTTGGGATTCTTCTATTTCGTACTGAGGAGGCTACAAGCCCAACTTTTCTTGGAAATTTAGAGAGCAACCAAGGTTTGCGAGGCACTCAGGAGCTTCCTGACACAATCTCCTGGATGCTGGGATCTGGTTTGGAAGAGGTTTTAATTGCAGCCCGGTTTTCTGCAAAGAAATTCAGTAAATCCGCGAACTACACTTCTCCACAACAAGTTCATGGGCATGGCTTCATTAATAATTATGTGAATCCTGTTTCAGCAACGCCTTGGTGGAAGTCTAGGAATGCAATGTGCGACGCTTGTGACAAGGGAACCAAGTGGTCCCAGGCGATGACGGGCATTTTGTCGCTTGAGGGGTATACCTGGACCCCGGAGCGGGTAAAAGAATGGCGCAAAATCCATGAAGAGCACAGTATTCTACATGTTTTGGGGGATTCAGATAGGGATAGTTACTGAACGGGCATGAGAATACTTTGGGATTGGAGCAAGAACAAGTATGGGTTTGTGCAGTCTTGCGTCCTCTAAACATCTTTCGTCCTCTAAAGAGGAATAGAAAGGTTTGGAGCTGAAGCAAGAATAGCAAAGCATTCCCTAGGGGTACCCGAATAACAAGGCTTTAGGGTGCCTAAAGCCCCAAATATTGGGGCACTTGGATCCTTAGGGACTGCTTAAGGATTCAGGGTCTAGGGTTGGGTGATGTGCTGTCCTGCAAACGGGAAGAAGGGTTTGGGTTTGGGGTGGTCTTTTGGATTTGACACGCCAGCCAGCGGCACTTTGCAAGACCATACAGGGCTACCTTCTCTCACACACCGTGGGTTGTTGCCAGACAGTGCGCAAACCATTCTTAACATGCTTCGGATGGTACACTACCCAGCTCTGAATGATCATTGTTTCTCCTACCAAAAGCACCCAATACCCCTTGGTTGTGGAATATTCCTTTCGGCTCCATGTATGTCATATGGGTTCGTATGGGAATGAGAAGATTCAGATTGCAGGCTGATGTGCTCATGCCTAGCTTGTTATCAAGAGGGTCCCTCGTTGTAGGCATGTCCTTATAAAAGTGCAAATGTTGAATGCTTGTTTGACACCAGTTTTCTTTGACCCACGTTTCCTAACAGAGCTCTTTTAAACATTTTTAACGTTTGGACACCTTGCTGACGCTGCCGAACAGCGGTGAAACCACCTGTTTAAAAAAACCATGCAGCATTGACAGTGATCATGGCTGGAGTCTGCCTGGGAAGTACAGGAAGAGTGGAATCAATGCCAGGATTGCTTGCATACGCGCTCAATCGCCATGTCTGCCGCAAATGCTCTCTGCGTTTAGTGGCGCTTTCGAAAGGCGTTGCCGCTGACCCGGCACGATTTCGCTCGGTTTGGAAACGCTTTGATCGTCTGCCTGCATCCGCTTCTTTCCAGTGGCATGCTTCCGCATTGGCTTTCTGCCACTGTCACATGCCAGTAGTGGCGCTGTCCAAAGGCGTGGCTGATGACCCGTCCAGGTTCACGACGTGCCGGTTACTCGAGGAACTTCTCGTGTAGATTCCGAACTTCCTTATCGTGCCTTGTGGGGTAGTTTCCGTGCGCAAGAGGATCATCAAAGGTAAGGGCATTCGTGCCTTTGCCCATCCAGAAGAAAGTTTGCTGGACGCAGACCCGCCATTCGTCCGAGCCCGTATATTGGCTCTCGCATAAACATACTGATCTTTGGAGCCCCAGTATGATCCAAGGTAGATTCCCTCATCAAAAGATATTTCGCTCCCTGAGTTTGTTCAAATAAAAGGCGTGCAAAGTAGTGGCCCCAAACCCATAAAACTAGGCAACAGGGCTCTTGTTCTACAGACGCTCGGGTCAGGCAGCTAGAAAGAGAGCTCGTGTCCAGGCTGTTCACCTGCTGACTGTCGCAAAGCTTCGCGCCGTCCTCACCGACGTGACCTCACCAATGTTGAGTTACGGTTATGGACAACATCTGCAGTAATTATGCCATGGTGCTGTACTTCCGGGGGCGGAAGTATACAGGGTCATGCACGGTTTTGTCCATCAACAGCATCTATTTAGGCTTGGGGCTTAGGGTTGGGTGTAGGGCTTACGGCGCACAGCTTGGAGGTTATGGGGTTAGATCATCTATGCTCTCAGAATCCTATACAGCTCCATTTTAAAACGCAGCAGTCTACAAGGGAGGGCTTTGCAGGTTCCATGTTCGCTTGGGGGAAGGTGATGGTGCATGTTTTGGGGTCTGGGATGCAGGGGGTATGGTGTAGGACCTAGGGCGCAGGCTTTAAAAAGGAAACAATACACCACTTAAGAACACCGCGCCATGGTAGATCCAAGGATAGAAGGCCCTAAGGGTCCAAGGACCCAATAATCGGGTTTTAGGGCCCAAATACCACTGATATCATATTATTTGGGCCCTAAAACCCTATTATTTGGGTCCTTGGACCCTTAAGAAAGTGCACAAGCCGGGGCCACGGCTTCCGCGATTTGTAGTCTGACTGCCTAAACACTTTGTTAACCAAATGCATTTTCTTATGTCTTACCGAGAGTTAAGCCTCCAATTGTTATATGCCTGAGTGGCCCTCTTGCTTTGGAGTAACCCCCTCCCTTATGCTAGATACTGCCCCATTATGTACTGGAAGTTTGATGAAAACCAATTGGCACTAATGGTGCTACGTTGAGAGATTTGTTTGTACCTGGGGATGGATTATATTTGGCAAGGCCCGTTCAGAGGCCTCCTTGATGTTCGGATTTGATATACCTTTCCCAAGTTGACATAAACATTCATATACGGCACGTTTAGCAGGAAAACCATATACGGCGTGTTCAGCAGGACAGTACTCTGTATACGGCTTTTGGGTTTTCATGTTAATTTGATACATGTTGAGGTGGTGGAAGAAATATTTCAACCTTTATGGGGTCCCACCCAAAATTTAAGCCACCAGTATCGGGCCCATCTACGGTTGTGCAAGATTTCTATGCATAGTACTTATTGGTAGTTTCCCTAAATAGGGGATCCCAACATAGACCCCAATATATCATAATCCTTATTATGGGGAGTCCCAAAAAGGTACCCCTAATTTTGGGAAACCCAAACCCTAAATCCTAAACCCTAAACCCAAACCCTAAACCCCTAATTTGGGAAACCCCCTATTGGCTTTGTTTCAGGTGATAACAGGCAGTTCCGTCGTGAGCAGTGCTGGGCGAGGTGGGATGACTGAATGGGGGGGGGGGCTTCCAAAAACTGGGTTTAGAGTTTAGGGTTTAGGGTTTAGAGTTTAGGGAGTGTCCCTATTGGGGGATTATAGTACGTTGGGGTCTATATTGGGATTCCCTTAGCTGGGGAAACTACTACCATATAGGGTTTAGGATTTAGAAGATTATGAACAAGAGCACGTGAGTGTCCAGGGCCGTATGGGGTATTCAGCGCTCAAGGGTTGGGGATTTCGGATTTATCAAGGTCTGCTCTTGATTTAGCGTCCTCTTTGAATATGCATTTTCTTATGATCTGAATACGTATACCTCCTGGAAATATCCCGGCGCCAGAACATCTGGATCCGATGTTGGGATGCCAGAAGAAACCCAAAGACGTAGACCCGATACCCTAATCCCACATTCGTGCGGTTCATACGTAACCCGCATTTGATCGCGACAGAATTTGCAACGTGCATGTCGACATGCTCAGGCCGAACATCCAATATATTTGAATCTCCAAATCCAGTCCCCAAGCTTTGTGTCCCGAGCCCTAATTAAACTTTACATCCTAAACCGTACTGATTGCTGCGCCAACGCGCCGAGCATCTCTTTGCTAGCTGCACAGCCAAACCGTTGGAAGCGCATGGCAAGCCTAAGAAACCCTAAGCTGTAGAGCCTCCCTCAGGGTCCAAGTACCCAATAATCATATACTTTCCCAAAACTGTACTATAAGCTATAATTACCATTACCCAAACCCCAAGTACCTAAATATTGGGTACATGGACCCTAAACCCTAAACCCCATATATCCCCTATATCCCCTTTAAAGGGAACCTAATTATTGGGTACATGGACCCCTAGGGCCTGTATCTCAAGAAGGCGGGGCATGGACTCCTGCACTTCAGCTTGTGGCGCACATGGCAAGCCAGCAGTCCCTTGGGTCTACTGGAATGGCTTTAAAGTTGCCCAAAGGGTCCATGTACCTGCATGGTATATACTTGGACCGCAAAGTGCCTATATAGGAACCCCTTTGGGCCTAGAGTATATACTAGACAGGCACATGGACCCTTTGGGTTAGGGTTAGTTTCGTTAATTTTGCATATTTGCAGTATTAATAAGTGAGGATAGTATATGATAGTTCCTATTATAGTTCCTAAGGCGACGTGGGACCATGTCCTGCTTTTGGTGAGGTATTCGAGAGGACATGAAATTTTACCTGGGGCCAACCATCAATCACAAACAGCACGTATAAAACGTCTTTAAGCTTTAGACTTCAGGGCTTGGAGTTCCAGAGTGTTCTCCAGATGAGGGCCTTCTTTTGGCGAGGGATCCTATAATTAGGATCCTTGCATACTTGGGGTGGGGACCCCCGTTCTCCAAAAAATCCTTTATGAATATACATGTAAACAGATATGCAATTCGTTCCATCATGTATGCCATGATGATTTTATGTGAGCCCAAAGCCTTTCATTGCAGCCTCATCCCTTGAATCCGGTTCAACCAACCCTTACATGGAGTCGATCATAAATTATACCTTGCTCTACTATGATAATCCCTATATAGCCCCTATATAATCCATATAGTTTCCGTTTTCTTTTCCACTATCCCAATATTATTCCATTCTGGCATTAAGCCCTTACAGAGTCATTGAACACATGTCCGATGACCCCGATTCTAAATCTGGAGTCCTTAACCCTAAGGTCTGGGGTTGTAACAGCAGTTCCCCAAAGGGTCCATGTACCTAGTAATTAGGTACCTGGGATTTGGCTAATAGTAAGTATAGTACAGGATTTGGGTAAGTATACGGTTATTGGGTAATTATTTGGACCCTTAGGATTCCAAACTCCCGGCCAATCCCACCAAGGTCTTGCCTCAACCTAGTATAGTATAGTATAGTATAGTGTAGTATAGTATAGTATAGTGTATTGTAGTATGTAATAGTATATTGCAGCAGTTCCTAATTCCCGGCCAATCCCATGAAGGTCTTGCCCCAACCTGGTCACCTACAACGCCCTCAGCAGCGCCTGCGAAACGAGAGGGCAGTGGGAAGTGGCTCTGGAGGTGCCGGTGGTCTCGGAGTGTAGGGGTTGAAGGGTTTAGGGCTTAGGGGTTTAGGGTTTTGGGGTTTAGGGGTTTAGGGTTCATGCAGGGTTTAGGGGTTTAGGGTTTAGGTTTTAGTGGTTTAGAGTTTGGGGTTTAGGGGTTCAGGGTTGAGGGCTTCAAATGAACCCTAAGGGTCCAAGGACCCAAATAGTAGAGCTTTAGGGACCAAATACTATTAATGTTATAGCGTTTTGGCCCTAAAACCCTATCATTGGGGTCATTGGACCCTTAGGGTAAACTTTCAAAGCACCGTTTTGATGTAACTGCATGTTCATGCATTTGTCCGCCAATACTGGGTACAGGGCTGAAAGGGTCAACAGGGCTCGTAGGTCATGTGGGGGGTAGAAAAGTTAAAGGTTCCAGTGCTACGGGTCTGGATTGCTCTGGCCACAGTATGTACAAGTAATAGTGTAACAATCCCATAGGGTTCATGTAGCTCTGTAGTATATACTTGGGCCCCGAAACAACGCTTCATACATATATATATATAAGCATACAAGTATATAGGAAACCCTTTGGGCCCTAGATACATACTATATATACATACATGGATGATTTGGTAAAGGCTCGAAGGCATGAGTTACTTCGTTGTGGCTTTTTTGAGTTTGGAGATGGTGGACAGCTAGAAGAATCAAGAGAAGTATGGCAGGAGGTAATGCTTTGGTTCCTTTCTATTCGGTACTCCCCATACTTGGTGGTAGGCGCCCTAGAATAAAACATAGATACGTACACATAATATGTCCTCACATGGACCTACACCGTAAACCCCAAAGCCTTTGGTTTGTGAGGTCATGGTCGGTATGGCTCGCTCTGCGAACGTACGTGCTGACATCATCACGTGCAACTCGCAAATCAGCGCTTGTGGTCAGGCTGCCTGAAGCAGTTGGTGCAACAATTTTACAGAACGCATGAGCCCTGTGCGAAACAGGTTCTTTTGTAGGGGGGAGGGTCTATGTCAGTTTGAGTGTGGGTAAAACCGCCAGGAAGGGGAGTGGAAGCGTTCGTTGGCGTTGCTGCGGCAAGCCTTCTCATGCCGTATTTTGCCAACGGCAGTGACTTATGGTGCTGCCATCTCTGCATGCGAATCCAGTGCAAGGCGTCCTTCGCACTTGCAGGGTCTTTTCTCGGGTTCGTAGATGAAATTAGGAATTTGCTTGTGTACAGTAGATGCGGGTAAATCCTAAACAGGCCCAAAGGGTCCTAAGTACCCATATGGGGTATACTTACCCAAACCATAAGGGAAATTACTACTACAGAAACCATACTTTGTACCATATAGGTACTTTGGACCCTTTGGGACAGGTAATCCTAAACCAGATAGTAGGTACTTAGCCCCTAATTAGGAGGAGGGTCTAGGAACAGGTGGGTTTTTAGGGCCCAAATACCATTAAGATTATAGTATTTGGGCCCTAAAACCCCATTATTTGGGTCCTTGGACCCTTAGGGGTACTAGATGTGGGTAAATCCTAAACAGGTGGGAGCATGCTCTGCTTCTGTGGTCGGAGATGATCCAGGGGCAAGCGGCTCCCAACGGAATCGTTTTGAACGCCACGAAGCCCAGCAGCGAACTTAAGGTTTAGGGTTTAGGGATTAGGGTTTAGGGATTAGGGTTTAGGGTTTAGGGATTAGGGTTTAGGGATTAGGGTTTAGGGATTAGGTGGGGATGAGACGCAGAAGCCCTATATAGGGGTAATTCGATATAGGGGCTATTTTGGGATAAAGTCCCCCTGAAGTAGATAGAATATGGGGTATATGGGGATCTTATTCTAATATACCCAAAGTCGTCTTCTATCTACTTAAGGGGGACTATAACGGAAAAAATGGAAGCTACTATCTGGGCTTTAGGGTTTAGGGTTTTCGTGGAAGCTTGAAAGGCGAGCTCAGGGCTCTGATAAGTTTAGGGTTAAGGGTTTAGCCAGTTTCTAGCCTTGAAAAACCGACTTCTTCCCTCGTGCCTATATGCGGAGGTCTGGTGCCTAGAACGTTGGAGGTTTTGTTATGCAGTTGGGTACCTAGCTCCAAAAACACAGGTGTGCCAAAATATGTTTGGGTCCCATTTTTCGGGTTAAATATCCTCCCTCTGACCTTCGCCCTTAACCTCAAACTTCCACACCCTAAACCCAATGCCCTATCTCCAGCTCGGAGGGGCTCAAAAGCACAGAATTCCTTAGGTTCGGCTGCCACCCACAATGGTGAATACTGGTAATTGTAGCAGGGCTTCTATGTATTCCTAGTATACCACTATCAGTGGGTGGGGACTAAACCCAAATTATCCCCCTTCCCGTGCTAGCCCCTTGCGCTTGCTCTACCCTGAGCCTTTTGAAAATCAATTTGCTAGGGATATACACCTTAGGTTTTAGGTACCCTAACAACCCTAAACTCTAAACCCTTAATAAACCCTAAGCCCCAGATCCCAAAAGCCTAAACCCTGAATCCTAAAATCGAAGCCCTGGACCTGAAAGGCACGAAATCCTAAGCCCACTGACCCTGCAAACCCTAAACTCTAAACCCCAAACCTTAAACCCTAAAGCCTATACCCTAAACCCTAAGACCTTTAAGCCTTTAAAAGCCACCTGCTAAGAATCAGCGCCTGCGAGTCAGCAGCGGCCTGGGAGGCTTGAGCAGAAACACCAAAGCAGCTTAGGATTTAGGATTTAGGGTTAAGGGTTTAGGATTTAGGGTTTACGGTTTAGGTTTTAGGGTTTAGGGTTAGGCTTAACACCAATTACCTATACTCTTACTGGAGGTTAGTAGGGAATAAGGGAATATGTTATCCAGGGGTTTTACAGTGATTAGATTCCCTTCTTCCATATTACTCACCAGTACATGGCTAAGCAGGTAAAACCCGTAAAGCTTCCAAGGTTGAAACAATGAGCCCCTAGTATGGGCCCTTAACTCTGGGATCCTTATATACCTACTATATACCCAATATGTATCTTTGAGGGTCCCCAGAATCCCCGTAAAAGGCCTAAGGGCCCATATTAGGGGCTCATACTTCTAACCTTAGAAAGCTGCAGGTAATTGTGGTTACAGGTACGGTTAGGGATGAAGTTTGGGGAATTGGGTTTAAAGCTTGGTTTAGGGTTGGCTTTATATTTAGATGATTTTGTGGTCTTATGGGGGCTATGCTGGGATTATATGGGACTATATAGGGTTGAGGGTTTGCAGTCTAGGGTTTACGCCTTATGGTTAATAGAGGTTGGGGCTTTGAGTTCAGAGGGTTGAGGGGTTAGGGTTCAGGGTTTAAAGTTCCCTAATCCCAAGACGATGAGGTTTGCGCAAACGCGCCCTAGCAAGCCACAAACGTTTGGGGTTTAGTGTAGACTTTTATACCCCGAAATTCCAATACGGAACCTTTATGAGTTTCAGGGCGTTAGCGAAACCCTAAACCCTAATCCTAAAGCCTAAACCCTAAACCCTAACCCCCAAACGCGAGACCCGAAGCAACTACACAGAGCCCCGCAGGCGGCTTTAGACTTGCTGTGGGTCGCCGTCCCGCTCTCCATACAGCGCGACCTGAATCTAAGCTCCAGTCTCCAAGGTTATGTAGGGCTCAGGGCTTAGGGTTTGCGGGTTTGGGATTCAGGGTTTTGGGTTTGGAGGTTTGAGGGCTTGGGTTTAGGGTTTGGGGGCCAGGGTTAAGGGTTTAGGATATAGGGTTTAGGGTTTAGGGGATACAGTGGTCCCTTTTCAGGGGCTTTAGAGATCACAAGGTTCAGGGTCTTGAATTTGGCTTCTGTCTTTGAGGTTTAGGTGTAGGGGCTTGCAACTTGAGCTTTAGATTTATAGTCCCCCTTAAGTAGAATATGGCTTGGGGTATATTGTAATAAGATTTCCATATCCCAATATTCTATCTACTTAAGGGGGACTATGGTTTGGTTCGGAGTCCCTGCTATTCTTGAATTGCGGCTTTGAATCTGGCTGTGGTGCGGTTTTTGGATCCCTTGGTCCTGCAATCCTCCATAGCTATGCTCATTATCATACGTGTTCGGGCTGTTATGTGCTAGTTATCACTGCCGTTATTATTGTTGGTGGGGGCCCTTACTATAGGGGTTTAAACATGTTTAAACAATGAACCAACGTTATGGTTGAGTATTTTATATATAACTAAAGTATACTGTAGTGAAGTTCAAATAGACCTAAACCCGCGAACCCTGAACCTTAAACCCTAGACCCTAAATGGTAACTATTCAGGCACCTGTACAGGAGTCCTCCGAGTCACCCTACCGCTGCCTGCTCGTTCCCGGCCCGCCCCACCCCTCGCTTCAAAAAGTTTAGGGTGTAGGGGTTTTTTCCTTAGACCCTAAACCCCAGGGTTGAGGTTTAAGGGTTCAGTTTTGGGTTTAGTGAAGCTCCATCCTACAATGCCCCCACACGAACTTCTCAAAGCCCGCATGCCTCCGAATATTATTTCTAAGTTTGCTGGTACGGAACTGAAATTAAGTTACCATTAGGGTATATAGTAATTGATATGATTCCGGCATTTCACTGGCTTAACTTTAGCAGCAACCCAGTTTGCTGGTTCTTCAGAGGGAGTGGGGCATGGATATTTACACTCGCCCTGCGTAATCCCCCTATCAACAGTACTTCTATTCCCTGCATAACTAACTAGTCGCCACAGTAAACCCGAAACCATATACACAGAAGCTTCCATGTGCTTTTCCACTCCCCACTCCCCTTCAAGCACCAGAAAGTGCAAGGGGATCTTTTACAAGTTGGTGTCAATCCCTGGCTGGGGATTTTCGCAGCCAGGGCGTCATTTTGCACCTGCTCTTCTTAGCCGCAGCGTTACACTTTTTGTTACGTAGTGCAGTGTGCCCGAGCGAGGTTAAAACAGAGAGCTAGTGACGAAATGACCCAGGGAGCTAAGGAGTTACGACTCCAAGGCGTTGGAGAAGATGAGCTATACTGGGATACTAAGGCACCATGGGGATAATGGGTTAGGCTTTTCAAGGGAGCATGAAGCGGTCCCATTGGTAGCAGAGTAAAGTCTGAAGAGTATTCCTTCATAGGAACCCTGGTCCTTTAATTACATGGCAAATCTTGCGCATAGCTCAGATTAGTTTCGGAGTTTGCAAGCAACCACTGTCCTTTAGATACATCTACAAGCAGCCCTGCCCGTTAGAATTACAGTCTGCCTCCTGCTGCATCAGGAACTCAGCTTCTGAGTAACTCCAAGCGCCGCAGTTTTCAGTGCTTGAAACTTTTACATCAGCGAGGCCGAGCCAAACCTTAAACCTAAAAAAAAAAAGAGCCGCGCCCTGAATAAAGAACCTTAATGTCTGCATGGTGGTATCGTGTATTGGTTCCAGCAGTAGAGCATCTTCGAAGTTTTCAAGAAGCAATTTAACAGCTCCAAACTTCTCCAATCTCAGGATCACCTTCAACGCCACGATAAGCGCATGTGGGACTGGCGCCGAGTGGCAAAAGGCTTTGCTCCTGCTTCGCAACTTGGGATCACTTTCAGTCATGTTGGGGGTTGTCAAAGATGGATGGAACTTTACCATGCCTTCTCTCCTTGAGGCCCTCACATTCAGCACACCCCAGCAAGCATCGGCACCTTCACACAGCCCACATAGGAACATAGCGGCGTATCAGGTATCAGGTAGAACACATATGCTGCAAGCTTACCAGCGAAGTCCGAGGATTTATCAAGTTTAGGGTTTAGGATTTTTTGAATGAGTCAACTGAACTACACCTTTCGAAGTTGTTTACAAGCATTAGCCCTGAAGCCCAGACTGCTCCTCAGGCAGATTAGCAAAGGTCAGTAGCATTTCTATCTATGGATGCTATACAATAACCGACAGCAACATTGGTTGGTAACCAAATTTACGCAAGCAAATCAGAATCCTATAGATCCCTCTAACAATATCCGTATATACCCCTATATAACCCATCCTACATAATCCACCCTAGGCCCTAAACCCTATCCCATTTTATGTACATCTCAGGTGAAACGCTGGTGGACAGGCTGATCGTGGACGACATCACATACACTGCAGCCATTGGGGCTTGTGAGCACGCCACAAAGAGTTGGAAGCGGCCGACTGCGACCAAAAGGGCCGGGACGGAGGGTCCAGGGTTGAGGGCCCATGGAGTTAAAGTGTTGAGGCTGTTGGCTTAAATGTCAAAGGAATAACCTGCCACAATGTAAATCGGACACAAAATATGCGCGCCTCTTATGTTAAATGTAAAGCCGCAAGAAAGACTGCCTTGACATTTTTTCGGGGGCTAGAGCCTACAGAATTTGGAGGAAACAATTGGCATGGGCTCTGTTAGTCTGATGCGGACTGTGCGGTACAAAGATTGTCCTTGTGGGCGCCAGCGTTTCGCTTCGCATTATGCATTTTCTTGAACAAGAAGTGTTTAGCATAGTCTTGCGTAAACTCATGTTAAAGCGAATAGAAACCCTAATTAAACCCCGAACCCTGATCCCGAAACAGTATTTTCTACTTTCCTGTCCATATCTTCATTCCCGTATTTACAGTGAACCAGACAATGCCCACGCCATAAGGATGCAGATGACATCTGTGTGGCTGCGCATCCCGAAATTGCTGGATGCGTGTAGCGCTTAGAGCAAATACCCAAGAGACTACCATCCAGAAGCTGACCCCCAAGCAGGCGCCCTTTGGTAATTGGCCAAAATGAATCCCAAGTATCCCTAGAGAAACTTAAGCAAGGGGTATCTATTCTGAACGATCTGGTCTCCTAGGGATGGTCAGTGGCAAGATGGTCTATAGGGTTTAAGCACCAGGGTTTCCCAAATGTTCAAAAGTTGGGGGTCTTTTTTCGGCGTACGCATAATAAGGATGATAGGAGCAGGGGTCAACGTTGGGGTGTTTATGTATGGAAACTGCCATAGCCTTGTAAATGCTCACACAAGCCCTAACCCTAAACCCTCAACCCTATAGGGTCTCGGGCTTCATTCTGCGGATGATGAAACTGTAATGCAGAACAAAACGCCCTAATGAATGCAGGGCCTAAGCGGACAGAGTATACAAGCGCATTCATGTAGTATATACTTGGGCCCCACAATAGTCATGTGGAAACCTCTCTGGGCCCTAGGCATATACTATATACCTTCATCGACCCTTTTGGGTTCTACATGAAACACTACCCTATAAGGCTCTTGGACCCTCATAATGGAATCCCAAACCCTAGCCCCCAAAGCCCAAACCTTCCCCCAGAAAGCCCCAAATAGTCCTAGGAGCCTTAGGGTTAAACCTTAAACCCCAAACCCTAAACCCTACACCCCTTTAACTTATCCAAATAGTCCTATAGGAGCCGTAGGGTAGGCTCTGATGTTTTACGACAGCCGAGGTGATGACTGCAAGCGGCACTGAAGAGGCGCCATGTTCAATGGAGTCTTTTTGGGTTTAGGGTTCAGGGTTATAGGTGTTAACTGGAGGTCTAGGCTTTAGGTTTCAGCTCTTAGGGGGTAGGGTTTATAAGGGCTTGGGCTTTAGGTTTTTGGTTTCAGTATTTAGTTTGTATGTTTTAGCATTTAATTAGGGTTGATACATAGGTTCTTTGGAGAAGGTATTTCGGATTCCAACATGAGCGTTGATCTAAAGTTCCTTTGGGGAAATACCCAAAATCCTAACCCTAAAGGGTTCCTTCAGGCCTACTGGTAAGCGTAGGGCAGATCGTTTCCATAACGGCCATTTTGGGGAACATACCCTAAGGGTCCAAGTACCCAACTAATAAGGCTCCAGAATACCTAACACCCCGATATTTCTATACCTGGACCCTTAGGGATAATTTTGATCAACTACTAGTTTGTGAGGGTTTCCGTAAGCGCGGGCGGGGGGGCCAATAGAGACCCCAATATAAACGAACCTCTTACTCCCTTCTACAGGGACACCCAGAAGAGACCCGGATTTGTCTGAACCCCTCCCCATATCGCGCATGCACACCTACAGCTTCAGAAAAGGGTGTATTTATTTTGCATCTTCCTCAGATGTAGAGATTGTACGGCGAGTCTTGGTGGGCCATGAAACACTCACCTGGGTCCATGCAGCTGAGAGTTCTTCACATGTCGATGGCAGGGCCTAGCAAAATTCTGGCGTTTGGAGTTTGGAAGTGCGCTTGGCTAACCCTCACGCAATTTCAGTTCCCGGCCGTGATGTATTTCGGTGTATAGTTTACATTACACATACATATACAACTAATTTCTGTTGGCACGTGTTTTTCTTACATACAGGCCCCTTGCAACACTGCTTCTTGGCGCCACATGCGCGCATCATCTGAAGCATGTAATCTGTTAGGAAGCATCCTGACTCGGAGAATAACTGTTTGGTTCCAGGGGGCTGTAAGTTTTCACTTGCCTCCTTCAAGCATCAGATCCCT
This sequence comes from Symbiodinium pilosum, assembly GCA_905231905.1. Lineage (NCBI taxonomy): Eukaryota > Dinophyceae > Suessiales > Symbiodiniaceae > Symbiodinium > Symbiodinium pilosum. The sequence continues at coordinate 6,423 of CAJNIZ010032957.1, read as the reverse complement.
CCCATCACGCAGAGCGCGGTAGTAAGTAGAATAAGTAGAAAATTAGAACATGGTAAAGAAGGTTTTCATCCTAGGGCCCTGTGATTCGCGCCAATTCTGACTTTCCGTTTTAGTTTTCCGCCTATCCAACATGTCAGAGGCTTTGGAACAACCCCTTTGCTCTGTCTTAGTTCAACAGAATGCGAACTTCAATGTGCATATGGTGGTGGTTTTCAGGCGAAGTTGCGCACTAATTGCCCTACACCCTAAGCCCTAAACCAAGCATGTGTGTACCAAGTTCACCTTAGCCATGATACACCACCAGGAAGTCGGATACCGCGGAAGTAAGACGGACGCGGAACCCCGAACCTTGCAACTAAATGCTAAGACATTTAATCCTGAAATCCAAGCCCTAAAACCCTAAACCTCAAACCTTATACCTTAGACGTTAAAACCCTTCACCCCAAACCTTAAACTCTGAACTCCAAACCCCAAGCCTCCCAAAATACTAAACTTAAACCAAACCCGGACCCTGGATGTCCTACCAATGTACAGGTTTAAGGGTTTTGGGTTCAGGTACACCTTGCAAGATAAACCCTAAACCCTATATTTACCCCTAGAATCCCTTTAAAGGTACCCCTAATGTTGGTAGACCCTTAACGCTCCAACTTGCGAAGTCTGCAGGGTGCTACGCTGGGAGACCAGCTTTTGCGCAGGCGTCCTGGTTTCCAAGCGCCACACTCCTTTGCGAGTTTCCCAAAATAGAGGGACCCTGAACCCTGAATTCTAAACCCTAAAATTGAGGGTGCCGTTGCGGAATCTTGGGATGTATAGGGATAATGAGGAGACTTTGGGGGTCTTTGCTTAAATTTTGCAAGGACCATTTTGCGAAACTCCCCTTTTTGGGGGCGTTCCTGGTATAGCGAGTACAGTGTTTTGAGCTAAAAGGGGGACCTTCTTTTCGAAAGCGCAGGGGTGTTTCAATGAGGGAGGTATGTTCCCTCCCGGTTCAATGTTCCCTCCGTCTTCAAGTTCAAGGTACCTAACAACTGCTCGTGTCACCCAGCTCCAACCTACAATCGCTCTTGCAGAGCGTGCAGATTTTCAATTTCACCCAACTCTAATACACAATGACCAGATCGCAAATGTTCTCTGATTGGGTGCCCTGACTGATTTTAGGGTTGAGCTTTGGGACCTTGACTTTTTCAGACTGATATAGTGGTGCTCCAAGACTCGTCCAAGCATGTACCTGTAGACCTGATATGTGGCTTGACATCTGGGTGGCTTGCCTGGAGGCAGCTGGAAGAGTGTCCTTAAGGCGTTGACAGTTACAACCTTCTGTGGATGGAAGAATGCTTGCCCGGGACTTGCCCAATACTAGTGTAGTTCTGGTTCAAGATTTCCCCCATCCACAGTAGTTGAGGTGCAAAGAAGACTCACTGTTCCTACCAGAGGGTTTAGAAGGGCTTGTAGTGCAGCCCCACGCCCTGAACCCTCAGGCGCTAAAACCCTAAACCCTAAACCGCATGCCAGGTTGGCTGTAGCGGTCTGGGTTCGCGAGTTGGACCAAATCTGTTTAGGGTTTCTACTCTGCCTTAAGCAGACGGAATTCCCCCAAACCAGAATGAGCTACCCATGTATACCCCATATTCCTGAAGAGGGACCCAACCCTAAACTAAACTGCATCGGTGTGTGGGGGTTCACGTCTTTAAAGTCTATGTAAGTGTTTTGTTTCCAAGAATTAGGGGTAGCGGTTTTGAGGGTTCCCCCTATGCGTGGAAGCTAGTTACTGAATACCTAGGTCAGATTTTACTACAACTTAGCACTTCAAGACTTTTGGGCTTCCTGCGTTTCATAGTATCGGAGCTAGAAGCCCAAGTTCGCTTAGGGGATTAAAGAGCAAATAGGGTATTGCATACCTACATTGGGCTATTTGGTGGGTTTAGGGTTTGGCTAGGGTGTAGTGTTAAGGTAGGGTTTGCACTTCGCGGTGTCCCGCACATTTGTTCCTTGCACAGGACGTGCGATGCAGGTGTAGCTTTCTGTTGGGATTTTACGCCTTGCCCAACACTCTGCATATCTCAGGTTTTGTCAGGGGGAAGCCTTTGTGTTATAAGAAAAGACATGAGTCCAATTATCTGGGGAGCAAGGTTATTATAGCCCTAAACCCCAAACTATACCCTCTTGTTGGCTTTAATATAAAACAAGGAGACTATTGCCTTCTTGTGTTCAAGCACCGACAGCGCCTTGCTCACATGAGCTACTGTCAATATTAGCTTCAGTAAGGGACCCGTAACGGTGGACCTAGGGGTCCCTCTTGTAGTGTAGTATAGTCCCTAATAATCCTAGTCCCTTGTAAGGCAGTAAATTATGTGGGAAATAAGGACAGTAGCTCATATACCGCGCACATTACCAAGTTTTCCATATCACTTTCCATGTTCTTTTCCATGTGATTCTCATTGTTGGTGCGAGAACTCATTCTAACCCCTACACAGTCAACCCTAAATCCTGAGATGCCTACCAAAGGACCATCAAGGGTGGACATCTTTTTTGCATTTTGGTACAGTCCCTAATGTATTCCTTGACAAGGGCCCGTATCCATTAACTACATAAGGAACTGCTGATTGTTGCTCATATGCCTTCGATTCCTCCACAATGTAAGCATGTGAGCGCCTCCCTTAAGCCTTCGGTAAGCTGGTAACTACCCACCCTATGCCTTTTCCTTGAACCTTTCCTTGCAAGATCAGTTCTGACATTGTTTCTGGAATTTGGGTAGTTCCCAAAATTAGGGTCGCATTTTGGTTCCCCTAAATATTAGGTGCCGCAATATAATCTATAACCAAACGGGGCCCACAGTTTAGAGAACAACCCATTTGTACGAGAGGAATTAGTACGCACAGTAGCTTCCATTTTCTTTTCCATTATCTCCATATAACCCCAAGTAAACCCTCAAACCCTAAGCCCTAAACCGCCAATATATGCCCTAGTAGACTATGGTAGCTTCCATTTCTGTCGATGGCGCAGGTTCCTATGGAGTAACCCGTCTACGGAGCAGGCCCAGCGGCCACTGGGGTGTAGCTGGCCTTGGGTTAGCTGGGAATGAAGGAATGGAAAAGAAAATGGAAACCACTCTTTAGGGTTTAGGCTGGGAAGGAAGGAATGGAAAAGAACATGGAAGCAACTGTAATGGGGTTAGATAGGATTGTATAGGATTATATACAGTTTAGGGTTTACGGTTTGGAAGGAAAGGAAAAGAACATTGGAACTACCATAACGGGTTATATAGGGGGTATTATAAGGAGCTATTCCTTCATAGCTAACCAAAAGTAGGGTGTAAGCCGGATGTACGGCTGGGCTTGCGTGCTCAGTCCATGGATTTTTCAGCGGAACGTACTAGGAATGTACCTACTCGCGGTCCTTATATGCCTCTTGTATTCCTACCATATTCTTGGGTTCGCTGTTTGGGGTCCCCATTACAGTCCTTTGGTGATATCTTGTTGTCTTCTGGGGTGCCATTGCCGCTGAGCAATTCAAAATAAGTGGCAGATGGCCTTGCAAGAGCTGCCGGATATTACCGAGACCCCTTCTTGGAGGGCCAGGGGGACGCACTAAGTAGGTGAATAACGGTGATAAGTAGCGTTACTATATAGTTTATGGGGGTTATCAACCTACTTGC
>CAJNIZ010032946.1:38771-55131 GCA_905231905.1 Symbiodinium pilosum | reverse complement strand
GTAACTTTACCCTAAGGGTCTAAGGACCCAAATAATAGGGCTTTAGGGCCCAAATACCATGAATATTATAGTATTTGGGCCCTAAAACCCTATGATTTGGGTCCTTGGACCCTTGGGGTTACTTAAGTTCCTTATCAGCAACCCAGTTCATTGCGCAATGCCTGGACCCTCCAATTTAGTTCCTTTTTGGGTTTAGGGTTTAGGGCTACTAAAGAGGTACTGCTTTGGGGGGGTCTAGGTAAATCCGCGCACGAATTCCGGGTAGCTGTAGTCTAAACTCCTGAAAGGGGGTTAAATCGGGGATTACATGTAGGGGTATTGTAGGGGCTACTGACTGGGATGCTCGGAGTTTAGGCAACGGCTCACTTGGAGGCTTAGGGTACTTACTCACAACCCAACTAGAAACAGATTAAGACGGCTAAGGGGACCTGTTTGGGTTCGAAGTAAAAGTATGGCACAGTTCTACTTACTAATTCCTTTATTTTTATGCGTCCTTACAAATGCCCGCGGGCCATTTCATGTTCCGTATGGTTTCCCGGCTAGTTTCCCATTATTGGGCCATATTTCTTTTAACCTCCAAGTAACCCCTAGACCTTCAATGCTAAGTTACACAGTCGGTATCCTGAACCTCCGCAACTCTTTAAAGTAATTTGGGGGCCTAAATACTTATCAATATCATGGTCCTAGGGTCTTCTTATAGATATAACCCTGGGTACGTCAAATACATAGACCTCAAGAACGTATTGCTCAGTATCTAGGGCCCTAAACTACATAATCCCAGTATATAACGTCTATCAAAACCCAGTATCCAATCATATTTCGGTAACGTTCTCGACTCTAACACCCAACAGCTTTTGTGGCATGAGCTTTGTTGAGCGTCATGTGGCGTACTAACCGTTCTGGGCGGTCAACCCGGAAAACATACAACCCTAAGGGTCCAAAGACCCAAATAATGGTGCTGTAGGGCCCAAGTACTATAATATGAATGGTAGTTTGGACCTACGGCCCTAGAAGTTGGGTCCTTGGACCCTTAAGCCCTAAACCCTAAACCCTAAACCCTGTCGCGCAGCATAATCTGAATCTACGCCAGACATCGTGATGCACTAAGCTGGGATTGTTTGTTGAACTAGCCGTAAAGTCAGCTGGTAGTTCTTTGAACATATTTTTCAATGTCTGTTATCTTCAATCCTAATAGCCAGCTGAAATTCAAATGTCTGCCAGGGGTTCACGGCACTTAGAGTCAGGACTTATATCACGAGCTCTGGAGAGCCCCCTATGATCTTTGCAGGAGCCCCCCTCCTCCTCGAACTGTGCCCTTCTGCAAGGCCCTATATGATTCAAGTTTCCAAATAAAACTCAAAACATGTTGGTAAACATTTACCCGTATAGAGTAGCCCCCGTCAAGAGGAATTCCTGCGTTTTCCTGCTTCAAGAAGCTTAGGTACCATTTCATTTAAATGCAACGTAATAGGCCCCCTTTTAAGTGGGACAGTAGGCTTTATAGGGCCCCTTTAGGAGGGCAATTTCCGGAATAGTCTGCCTCTGCGGCAAAGGTCCGAGTACCACTCAACCCTGCGCCAGCCACAGCAGAAGGAGGGAGTCCGGGCACCTGCGTTTTGGGATCTGAGGGCGTGCTATCAAGACACCCAACGCAACAAATGTTGAGTGTACTGTTTGGCACGGCATAACTTTGGAAGTGGAACTGAGTACATGTTGCGGTTATACTCTAGCTCTGGGCCATGTCAATCTAGCGCTGGAAAGGAACAACGACCTAGAGCGTTCATGCACAGGGCGAGAAACTGATGCTGAGAATGTGTTCGACCTTTAATTGCAAGATCACTCCACGGCAACTTCTGTACCCTTCATGGCTTGAAGGATTTCCAGAGAACCAGCAAGCAACATCTTAGTTTTCCAACATGAGGGCGTTGAAGGAGACATTCCATATGCGAAGTCTACTTAGTTGGAAAGGTCCCTGGAGTCTTCTATCCCCAACAGCCGTAAAACAATTGTCCAGAAGCTTCAGTGCTTCCAATCATTCATGTAGCGCCTCCAGGAAGCATGTGGGTGCCGGATGATGACACAGAGGCAGACGGGCATGTGGATAGCTTTGGTTTAAGGGTTCTGGCATCTGTATCACAGCACCATCTGGTTCAATGCATCTGCGCATCTAGATCTGAAGCCGTAGACACCAACCTAAGGATAAAGTGCAATACTACTTTAGCAGCTTATTGTCATAGTGCTGTTAAGGAACTTAAATTAAGTTACTATATTGGGGAAACCTTATTATTTACTATATATACCAATTATGGTAACTTAGTTTAAGTTCCTTAACAGCAACCCAGAGTATGATGGGTTTACGGATTTTACTAAGGGGTCTTCAGAAGCATTTGGCAACGCATGTGTGGGCGTATCACTTTTCGGAGGGAAACAAATGCTAAATGCTGAGAGCCTCCGAGGCCCCAACCTTGAAATGTAAATCCGCACCGTGAAGCCTTCAACCTTAAACTAGCAATCCTGAACCCTACTTGGACCATCGTTTGATTTAGTAAGTCTAGTCGTATCCCCGATAACCCCTATTATAAGAAGCCCCAGACCCTTGTTATTAAGTAGACTTACTAAGTCAAGAGATCCTTCAAGTAGACCTAAACCCTTAACCCCAAGCCCGAAGCCCACACTCCCAATCCCCATCCCTTAAGGGTCTAAGGACCCAACTAATCGGGCTTTATTAAGTCCCAGATACCGTTAGTATTATAGTATTTGGGCCCTAAAACCCTATTGTTTGGCTCCTTGGACCATTAGGGCAAGCAGAGGCCTCTTCGTACGACGACTCTTGGGAGCTAGAGTTCCTACGGCAACAGCAGGCGTGGGGGTGGTGCAACTTAGGGTTTGGGGTTTAGGGTTTGGGGTTTAGGGTTTAGGGTTTAGGGTATGGGGTTGAGGGTTTAGGGTGTAAGGTTTGGGGATTAGGGCTTAGGTTTCTGATGGTTTTCGGGAAATCGTAAGGACAAGTACAAGCCAAATTGTGGTCCGCAATGGCTATTTGCTGGGTTGCCGTTAAGGAACCTAATTTAAGCTATTATGATTAGGGGATATAGGGTGTAGTTATATAGGGGTATACAGGAATGTATAGGGTTTAGGATTTGGGGTTAAGGAACTTAATCTAAGTTACCATATTGGGGATACCATGTTAGTTACTATGTAATCCCATTATGGTAACTTAATTCAAGTTCCTTTACAGCAACCCAGTTTGGAGAATAGGAATTCGGATCAGCTACAAGTTAGGATCTATGCTTAGGATTGGTTTAGGGTTTAGGGTTCAGGGTTCATTGATCTTAGAGTGCTTAGAGTTGAAGGTTGTGGGTTCTTGGTGAGGGTTTAGAGATTTTGGCTTGCGCCTCAGGGAGTTTGAGGTTTTGTGTTTGTAGGGTTTAGTGTTCGGGGTTTAGGGTCTAGCATTCTTAGGGCTTTAGGTCCTTTGCTTCACTGATTTTAGACTCATTACACCATCGCGGTTTAGAATTTTGGGTTTGGGAACTCCTAGGCGAGACCTCTGCCCCGATCCAAATACTAAAGTATGATGTAATCTGGGCCCAAAAGTCATTGGTTCATGGGTTGTACCCTTAAGGTGGTACCCCTAAAAGGTTTCCCCAGTATAGCCCTAACATGGCCGTTATTTGAGCCAATGTAGTCCCTATAGGCTCCCTTAGAACGATCTTCTAACCCAGGGGAACAACCCTAGGGGTACAAGCCTGAAACCCTTGAAAAAGGATTTCCGTGGAGATTCTTCCAGACAGCTGATGTACTATTTTGGGCTATTTTGGGTACTTGAGCCCTAAACCCTAAACTCGACAATAGAGACGCCTATCATGGGAAGGGGGGCGAGTCAGTCGAGGCAAATTTAGCTTCAATGTTCCTTGCTCATTATTCGGAGTTCAGGTACCGCAAACCCTAAACCCAGCCGTTGAATCTCTTCCGACTTTCCAATGTCCAACAAACCTTCTTGAATGTCATGTCCAAGCCAATGCCGCCCAGCACGCTCCCCCGAAGCCCTAAACCCCAAATCCCTGAACCGACAACCCTAATCCTTAAATTCTAATCAAAGGTTTAGGGTTTATAAGGTTGAGGGTTTAGGACTTAAGCTATTATATATTGGAGAAACCCTATTCTTTACTACATGTACCCATTCTGATAACTTAATCTAAGCTCCTTAACAGCAGCCCCTCAGACCCTTAAGCTTTGAGTCGTGGCATGTAGCAGGTGATGTCTTTCCGGGCGGACAATGCCCGGAAGGCTCTGCCTGCAAGATTTGGGGTGGGCTTAGGGTTTAGGCTACTGCCCTGGACTCTTCGGTGTAGTAGGGCATCACGGGTGTTTAGGGTTTATGGGTTTAGGGGACTAAGGTGTAGAAGTTAGAGTTTAGTGCTTGAAGGAATGCAAAAGAATATCATGGAAACCACCTTCGGTAAATAAAGCCGTAACCTACACAGTAGCTTCCGGATTTATAGGTTATGAAAGTCTGTAGTATAAGGTCTGTAATATAGAAGGATTGAGAATCAATGGTACAGTATATAAGTAACTTGACTTTGAGCGTTAGGGTTTGGGGCTTCGGGTCGGCAAGCGATTGGAAGGGAGGAGCTACAAAGGCATCGTTTCGTTTTACGGAGTGCTGGAATTGTGTGTGGTGGGGTTCAAAGGTCACCGCGAATCACCTGGAACTTGCGAAATTCAGTTCTTTCTGGGGTCCCTACATGGTACCACATTCGAAGTGCAGCTTTCCCTTATCATATCTATGTGGCTTATCATGTCTATGGTTGTCTTGGCCAGCCAGCAAAGTCTATGTATGGTCCTACTCAACCCATCCCGTGAGGGCCCAAGTACCTAAACATGAAATACTTTGGGTTTACATCAGCACCTATAAAGGTACGTTCGGGTCTAAACTAACCAGCTATAAGAGTACCTGGACCGCTCGAGATACTTTTTCCCCAAGTCCTGCTGGTGACATCAGCCTTAGATCAATATCCTGGAGTTTCCACAAATTCCTTGCTCCCCTTTTCGGGCATACCTATCACAATGATGAGTTGTTTTTTTACAGAGGGGTCTAACAGTTTATCCATATAGGGATGTAACAGAACATGGACATAGTACAGAAGCACGCTGGTTGATTGCTTCGTCAAGCTTCCCTCGTATGCCTAAGCCCTAAACCCCTAAACCATTCGAAACGAATGGAGTACGTTGATCAATCGCCTCTCACCCTGGTATGGCCCAGTCCAGTAGCCTGTGTTAGGGGGATGACGCAGTCCAGGAAAGTATGTCTCTAAACCCTAAACCGCTCTGCCTGCGTAAACAAAAAACAAGGTTCAGGGTGCTAATTAACGCTATGGGAGTAGGCCCTTTCAAAACATGCGAAATGGAATGGCCAAGAAACTTGCCCTACCCAAGGGCTTACCAGTTGAAGTGGGCCCAACGCTGCCCGAGTTTCTGGGGTTTGTAGGGTTTGTAGGATTCATAAAGTTCAGACAGTTTACGGGGCCTATGGGGTTCTTGGAACGTACCATGCAACATGTAGAGTGTTTCTCCATTAGAGGGAATTGCTTGTTTAGCTGTTTTTTGTGACGCAATTGTGGGCCGTGATTTTGCCTACTGTTGGGGTCCAGGTGTGGCCTAGACCAGAGTCCCCTAGGCCTTAACCCTACACTCGTAAGCCCCTAAACCCCAAACCCTATAAACCCTAAACCCCCCAACTAAAACCCTACACCACTGCAGGCTGCCAGCCCAAATGAGCACGGCCATCATCACCACAGGCGCAATTTAGGGTTAAACCTTAAGCCCTAAAGGGTTTATGGGGTTGGCTTTTTGACCTTGATGGTATGCCATATGGGGTTTCCCGCAAAAGTGGGGCCACCATGCGGAGCGTCCCCAAAACACGGGTTTTAGTATTGTGGGGTTTCCATTCCTCAACGTAGGGAAACTGCCAGGTTAAGGATATTTCTTGTGATCAGGTTGGACGTAAACGTTTCGAGTTAGGGCGCTTAGACTGACAAGCCATGTGTTTCAGCCCCTTGACGAGAGGATATGCGGTAAGTCTTCAGACAGTCTTATAAACACCAACACCCTCAGTCCTAAACCCTTATACGCCCTGAATCTTACACCTTAAGAAGCCCTAAACCCTAAATAGTAGTTGCCATTGTTCTTTCCATTATCCCTATGTAACCCCTATATTCCATCTACTCAAGGGAGACCATTTTCGAAGCCCTAATAAGCCAAAAGCTGCCACTTGTATACAAAGCAGGGTCGAGTTCATGAAGTCTGTGCTGTGCAGACTAGGGGCCCAATTTATAAATAAAACTGAGGGGCATATGGCAGATTCCCATATAAACCCCAAAATACTAAAGTCCTTATTATGGGGACCCCCCCCCAAAAAAAAAATGGTATCCCTAATTTTAGGAAACACCCATATAGGGGCCTAGGGTTCAGGGTTTGGGGGGCTGCCCAATAAGATCCTGAAACTAAATCTGTACCACTGGTCAGTACCTGCAGGAAAGACCGGCAAGTTCAGAACACAGAGCACTGCTCGCGGAAGGTATACGGTAGATATGATTTGTCTCCTGAAGTCCCTAGCCGGAGCTTCATGTTAGAGAGTTCCAGCTATGCGGCTGGCCTCGGCTATAGTTTGCTTTGGGAACTTTAGGGGTTTAGGGTTTAGGGGTTTAGGGTTTAGGGTTTAGGGTTGGGGGCTGGCTCCTGTAATCTCTAGCCCTCTCTTGTAGTTGCCCAGTTTTTTTCTGTTCCTCCATTCCCAGCTAACCAAAGGCCAGACTCGGGAGCCTGGATGTCAGAAGGGGTAACATGTCCAGCTTTAACCGTAGATTGCGTGGATGTACCCGGGTTATATAGGGGGTTAAAAAGGGGACTACTACAGGGGTCATTAAGGGGGATAGTAGGAGTTTAGACGATAGCTCATCCGTACTTCTGCCAAATTCCTACACTAACATTCCTACTACCGTATCTACAAGTACCACTGATTCTGGCATATGGACGTTCAGGGAAAGGCCTCACAAGCGTGGCCCCTCTGCGATGTTCTCAGGGCTTTTGCCGACAGGCTTGGGGACCGATTTCATCTGATCATGGTTACGTACCCCAAACACGGTTAAAGTTTTAAAATTTAACCCATTGACATAAACCCTAAACCCTTGACCCATTGACCCTAAAACCCAAACCTATTAACCCTGTACTCACAGCCCATTGACCCTGAACCCTAAACCCATGAAGTATCCACACACCCAAAGCATCCATGTAGCTATATGGCATATACTTGGGCCTTACAGTAGGTATATGGGAACCCCTTTGAGCCCTAAGTATACACCATGTAGCTACACGGACCCTTAGGGAGAACTGCTACATCATAAATCTGCAGCGAAGAAGTCTCAAGATCTGCCACCATGATTTGACCAGTGATCAATAGGCCCATGATTTTGTGGGGAATCAATGGTGGTTTAGGTTTTAGGGTTCAGGGTTTAGGGCAAGTTTTCTGATGATGGCAGCTCGTTTCAGGTAAGATCAACCTATCCAAGCGATCAACCTAGCTATCACTGCACCTGTAACCGAGTTATCACCAAATCCGGAGTTTTAGGGACCTGAAAACGAATAATATAGTCTCGCCCTGGACCTTGGAGTAAGACCAAAACCCTAAGAGTCCAAGTACTCAATTGTCATCTGTTTCCCATGGACGCAATTATTGGGTACGTGGACCCCCTAAACCCTAAACCCTAAACGGAAACAGTGGTTCATGCTCAGGCTTGCCCAAGACCGGGCAGTGCCGACTGTGCGTCGGGTGTCCTGGCTGCAGCTCACATAGCGCTTGGTTTTACGATGCTTGGGCTTAGGGTTCTGGCTTAGGGTTTAGGGTTCAGGGTTCAGGGTTCAGAGTTTGGGGTTTAGGGTTTAGGGCTTCTCCTGGTTATGTTATGTTATCACTGCTACTACCATTACTGTTATTACTTTTCATTATGTTTGTTATAATCATGAGTACTATCTTTACTATTATGTTGGAGGGACAGGCTCGAGGGTAAAGGGAATCCTTACTTCCAAAGCACATAACTTCTGACGTTCTGGTGAACGTGGTCAGTTTCTAGACCATGGGTGGAGATGCGGCACGGAATTCCCCATAGCCTAAACCTTGACTTCTGTAATTGAAGGTTCGCCGGCATTTTTTTTGGGGGGGAAGACAGGTCATCTGCCCGAGCCCTTTCTGAGCACAAAAAGTGTACTCCAAGAAGGACTGTACACCACAACCCTACACCGTAAACCCTAAACCTCAACCACCTTAGCTGCTGCTAAGGTTCATGCTTGACGTGTTTCACCTTGCAGCTGACATGGTTTACGGATGCCTGATGTGCCGTTCAGTGCACGTCAGACTGACAGTTGGCCATGATGCACTTGTCCAGGAAGCAAGAGGCACATGGTTTAGGGTTTAGGGTTGAGGGAACATGTTACACTAGATGGATTTGCCAAAGTAGGGGAACCCCCAATTTTGTTTCCAAAATACTATAGTCTTTATCATGGAATCCCCTCCTAAAAAGGTCCCCCTAGTTTTGGGAAATCCCCAAATGGCTGCAGATTTAATGATCCCCTACCTGCATGAGCAGATCGGCACCTGTATGTCTATGTGAAGTACTGTAAACATTGGGCCTACCCAGGTACAATTAAGGGTCGGCACCCATGTGCAATATTCATATGAGAAATGTTGACTGTAGCTCCTGTGCCTTTTGTTGCCTGCTCCTGTCATGAAGACCTAGGGCGATGCGGAAATCCCAAAGATCTAGAACACACCAAGAAGCATCGACTTCACAGAGATACACACAGTATCAGGGGTCTGCTGCTCCCCCCTCCCGGGCGCAATACTACCCCACTAGAGTTCCCCCTTAACCTTAATTAGTGTTGTGTAAGGCGTAGAACTTACGGTTTAGGGTGGGGTTCAAATAGATCTACACCTTAATGATTATGGTCTTCCGCACAGTATCAGTAGCCACCCTAAACCCTAAACTTCGACCCTAAGCCCTATACCAACCCTAAACACTAAACCGTACACCCGACACCCTAAACCCTGCAAAAAAAAGAACCAAAAGCAGTCGGTTCTGTGGGAGGGAAGAGCGCTTGCAAATATCCACTCTCCCAAAAGGGCCAATGTGAGCCATAGTCTAAACTCCTTAGAGGGGGTTATATAGGGGATTATATAGGGAACTACTATAGGGCTTATTAAGGGGGATACTAGGAGTTTAGACAGTGGCTCATGTAGTTATGGAGTGTACTGTCTATCATTACTACTATTTTCGTATTCCTATCATTACTACTATTACTACCAAACTATCACTTTTAGTACTAGTGTTACTAGTATTGCTATTATTGCCATCCTTTCTATAGTGCTTGTGTTACATGCTTGGGCCGCACTGTAATTATGTGAAAACCCTTTTGGGTCCTATGCTGATACGAAATACTTACGCGGACCCCTTGATGTTTTTTTGAAAAGAGAAATGATTTACACGTGCATCCCCTAAACTCTAAACCACAGGCTATCGCCCTAGGATCCCATGAGGTGTGGACTTTATGAACCAGCCGCATTGCTAACCTTTAGTGCAGTAAGTTCGACGCAGACTCCCAAGCTAGTTGAGTTCCGGGAATCCGGGACCTTTTTTGGAGTTGCCACAAGTATGAGGACTACATTATAGTATGTTGGGGGCTATGAGGGGTCCACTCCCTTGGAGCTTGAAAGATGTTGAAGGGGTCCTCTAACAGTGGCGGCTGGCTCATATTCCCATGAGCGAAAAGTGTAGGAGATTGCAGGCGCAATTCAGGATGCAGTTGGCGTCCGCCTGGCGCATTCGCGCGGACAATTGAAACAGGTTGGCTACATGGAAACGAACAAGAATCAAGTCGAAACAACATATGGTTGCCACTTACACACAACAAAGTGTGATGATCCTCATTCAGGGCAAGCCAAAGAGAGAATCCCAAATTAATTTTCTGGGGGAAATAGACGAAGATCATTTGGACCCCAAGTTCGACTTGACGAGTCCCAAACTGTTAGGATTTCATGTGCTACACATTGTTCAGAGCCCCTTGGGATTGGTACTAGTAGTTCTGGTACAGGTTTGGGTGAAGCATATGATGATTGAGTACTTGGGCCCATAGGGGAAGCGTCCCGGTAAGGTTCCTGCGTGTATTGGGTGGGTGAGCTGACAGCCGCACTGGGCGCTAGCACATCATGATCAGCTTAATACTACCCCGCAGGAACATGCAAGCGGCATTCCTGTAACTTCGGGAGCTTCTTAAGGTTAGGCTTTTAGGGTTCACTGTTGTAGGTTTGTAGTTTTGGGTGTAAGATTCACGGCTTTGGGTTTTGACGTTACAGCTTAAATTGAGACCCCAAAAAGCCTTTAGGGCCCAATGCAGGCTTGATTGATCGACTTAAAGGCCCAGGTCCAGGGCATACACAGGCGGACATCTACTGGAACGCTCAATGCCACAACAGTCAGGCACGTTGCAATGTCTCGCAGTTGATCTGAGCCTTCATCCCCTGTAATCTTTGGGTCTAAGTACCCAAATGGTATAACATCTGGGGTCCAACAGGGTTCCTACATACAGATTCTGCTGCGAAAAGCTATGCCATTTGAGTAGGTGGACCCTTGGGGATTCGGATTGCAAGCTGCGACTGCCCGACCTTAATTAACATCTGTTCAGATGCTAATGCTTTGCTTCTACTGCAGGGCGAATGCGATTGCTCCTTTGATCTCTTGATGCCATCATGTCCTGGAAGCTTCGTAGCCTGACCTGTTCTTTTCATGTGGAGGCCCCTATACTGCAGCAAGATGGAGTCAGAGTCGTTATTCCTAATTGCGCAGTCCTCAAGGTGTGCCCTGAATTAAAAGCTCCAAAAGGCAAAAGGTGAGTTCAGGCGATACCAATGGCCATAATGGCAGGAGGTAGCCTGCATTGTTTTTGGTCACAATAAGCGTTCAGATGACCATACAGCATGGACTTGAGCCCCAACAATGTTCCTGTGTAGATATTTTGAGGGCTGAGCATATACGAAAGGGTCTAGGAGACCACTAATCATTATGTGCTCCCAAAATATGTACGACAAACCCTAAACCTAAACCCTCAACCCTAAACCTAGACCGAAACCCTAAACCGCTAGACACCTTTGTTGGGTGTTTGCACACTCTACGTTTGGGCTTTGGGTAGCAACCGGGCGCGTTTTCAGACTGGGGTTCGGGCTTCAAGCGAAAGATGTTTTAAATGTTGTGTAGGGTTTAGGGTTTAGGGTGCCGTTCAGTTGCATAGAGGTTCTATCCCCCCAAAGTGACTCGTGGTACTTATTGTATAGGACTTGGGAAGTTGATGGGGCTGCCAGGTAACCCTAAACCCCCTAAACCCTATATCTTACAGGTAGGAACTTGAAGAATCTGGCAGGTAAAAGCGGATGGGTAAAGCTGACATTGGCGATTCCAAAGCAGTTTAGGCTCTAGGGGTTTGGGGTTTAGGATAAAGCGCCATTCAGTAACGCCCCCACCCCCCCCCCTGGTAGTAACCACCCCAACCTTCCTAATAGTAGATGTTCTGAAGAGATTTTCAGATATCTCGATGGGAGTATGTAATACTGGGGGGGATGTTTAATATTGGGGGAGGGGAGTATTCTTCCTGAAAGGGAAAATTCTTTGGTGGATACTGAAGGACTCATTTAGCACACTTGAGTGCCATAATTCCCAAGGTGTAGGGCACTTGGTCATGTTTCGGGTTTGGGGTTCAGGGTTTCGGGCGTTTCGTATCAACCATAACCCTAAGGGTCCAAGGCCTCAAATAATCCAAGCTACCATTCATATTATGGTATTTGGGCCCCTAAAACCCTATTATTTGGGTCCTTGGAACTTTAGGGTGATGTTGTCAATCATTAGTCATAGGACCCTAAACCCCCTAAACCCTAAACCCTCAATCTAAGACCCGCTCCCTACCTGCACTGCCACTCCCCCCGCAGAGCTTCAGTCCTAGTGTCCTAATATACACTCCCAGAAATTAACATGGCAACCCAAAAGGGGCCCTATAAAGACTACAGTCCTTCTGAAAGGGGACTATATGGGTTTTCATGTTAGTTTGGGGGAGTGTAAGCCTTCTTTGTCTCAGGGTTTAGGATTTAGGGCTTGTGTAAGGGTACCCACCTGGCAAGCCTAAACCCTAAACCCTGAAAACTCCCTTAATTAAGGGCTGCAGTTGTGGCAGGCTGCTTGGGGATTCATTACAGCAGATTAGAGTTTAGGTTTTAGGGTTGTTGGGCTGCTTAACTATAGGGTATATGGAAGCCAGAACCTAACTGGAGACCTGGGGATACGCATCAATCTCTAAAGGTTCGAAATCCAGGCCAACAATGTTTAGGCCTTAATGTGAAGACTGTTGGGTGTAGGTGTGCGATGTTCAGCGATTGAGAGGCTAAGGGTCCAGGGAAGAATGTTCTTTCTGCCTTAAGGTTTAATGTTGCAGGGGACACGGGGGGACCACAGTATTAATAGATGCCCAAATGTCATGTACAGACTGACTAGGGCTTTGGGCTGTAATACGTTAATCCCTTCCCCTTAATATTAAACTCCCCCTAATATTCCCAATATACTATAACATACCACAATGGGCAGTATCCAATATTAGGCGTGATCCCACCTAAACCCTAAACCCTAAGCCTTAGGGGATGGGGGGGTTTAATATTAGGGGGAAGGGATTCGAGTTTTCTAGCCGCAATGGATTGAGAAGCCAGTTTGGGCCCGTGTAGTGCTTGGGGTCCAGGGTTTAGGGTTCAGGGGTTTGGGGTTTAGGGGTTTAGTTTAGGGTTCAGGATTTAGGGGTTAGGTTTGGGGTTTAGGGGATTAGGGTTTAGTGTTAAGTTCAACATCGCATTCGCCCAGGGATATACGGCCATAACTGACGGACAGCGAGTACAGCGAGACGCAAAATCAGAGCTGCAATGGAAGTTGGAGTCCCAGGTATACGGAGGATGTCTTACCCTAAATCTTAAACCCTAAATCCTAAACCCTAAACCCCAAACCCGAGACCTAAAACCCTAAATCCTAAACCGGGAAGCTCATGATCCTACACTCTAAATCCTTAGCCAGAACCGTAATCAAAACCCTAGGCATTAAGCCCTTGCCCTAGAAGAATCCAGAGAGGCGCGAGACACCAATATCCGCCTTTCCAACAATGCAGGGGCTTCCTTGAGTTTAGGGTTTAGGGTTCAGGGTTTAGGATTCAGGGTTTAGGGTTTAGGGGTTAGGTTGTATACCACCAAAAGTGTCATAGTTCTCATTGTAAGACCTGCGCCACAAAAAAGAGGGTTCCATTATCTTGAGACATTCTATTTGTTTGTCGTCATTTGGGTAGCAGCAACTTAAGCAATCGTCTCATGATACGAAACGTACTACAGATTAGTGTCCCCGTCTTACATAAGGATACTCCTATGACTGCCACAAGTATAATTTACAGGACTTATAAGTATAGTCATATCCCAACTTTAAGCTTTGCATAATCCAGTTATAGTTTAGGGCCCCACCCTGTATGCTAGTAGGGTTGAAGGTAGTGAGCTATAGTCTAAACTCCTTCAAGGGGCTATATAGGGGATCATATAGGGGACCACCATAGGGGTTATTAAGGCGCATATTAGGACTAGGAGTTTAGACAGTAGCTCATATGTAAATCCTGAACCCCTGAACCCTAAACCCGAGATTCTAGACCTTTCTTTTGCAACTAGGATATCATATTTCAGGCTTCGCTCAAGAAGAATGTAGTAGTGGCACTTGAGGCAGTATCCCATGCCACTTCTCACCAAACTCTGCACCCTGATGTCCTGAAACCCCAAAACACTAAACACCATCAACCCCCAACCAAGCAAAACCCTAAACTAGACGTCCAACATTTTGCCTGCAGGCCTTGCAGGAGCTGTCGTACGACACCACTACAACGACCACTACAGGGGCGGGAACAGAGGCTTCAGCGTTTCAGTTGCAGGCTTTTCAGGGTTCCAAGCTTTAGCAGTCGAGCTCTGAAACACTAAACCTTAAGCCCTAAACCCTAAAGTAGACAGAATGGGAAGTGTTGGAGAATCAAATGGAAAAGAGAATGAACATCGTACGGAAGTTCAGCACTGCTGAAGCGGTGCAGTGCAACTAGGAGTTCACAATGCAGTCTCTGTTTTTGGTAGTTCCATGAATTAGGGGATCCCAATATAGACCCCAAGATACTAATGCCCTTATTCTAGGGTCCGCCCAAGAAGTTACCCCTAACTTTGGGAAACCCTAGACACTAAACCCTATAAACAAAAATGAATATATATATATATATCCTAAACCCCCATTTGGATGTCTTTATGCATGGGTTCGGGGGGAACTCAACAATCCACCAAGAAGCAGATGGTTAAAAGCAATGAAGGAAGTCAAGGAGATCTCTCTGGCTTGTTGATAGCAGGGTGAAGAGTTTTGAGTTTGGGGCTCAGGGTTTGGGGTATAGGGTTTAGGGTTGAAGGTGTTGGGTTGAGAGTCAAAGGTGGACTTTGAGATGTTCTGCTAGCACCCAGTTGCTGGGATGCCATGACTCCCCCGGATGAGGAGGTGTCATTCAACTACCATGGCTTGGGATTTAGGTTTTAGGGTTTAGGGTTTAGGGCCCCCATGCCGGTGCTCTTTTTGTATGAGCTGCTGCCAATTCTAGGGTTGCCAAGGGACCATTAAGGGTCGGCATGGGGGTCCCTTTGCTAGTTTGGTATACTCCTGAACATACTCCCCATCAGGAAGTCACGTCCATTATTCATATGGATAAATACTTGCAAGGTCACGGGGACTTGGTAAGCACACTTACAACTCCTACAAGTCATAGAACAACCCCCCATGAATCCTTGTTTTTGACCTGTTCACTAAGCTCCCCGAACCCTCCAAGCACTGACTGTAACTCCTTTAGAACCCGCTTATGGCTGATGATACTCCCGTACGCGGGGTGGGGGAGGGCGCGCCAGGAGCATTCATGCACGATGCACACATGCACGCATAACAGCTTTGCAGTGCGCAACTGAGTTTCCGTTTCTACTCACCCATGAGTCGCCAGAAGTGCTCAAGGGACCAGAGAAAAAGGAGATCGAAACCAAACAGAGACCTCAGCCACTGGCTTAGTTTCCATGTTCTTTTCCATTATCCCTCTATAACCACATATAGCCCCTGTAATCCCTATATAACCCTTTCTACCCCTATATGACCCCTTTTTACGGCCCATTAGGATTGTAATCCTAAAAAGGTACCCCTCCCAGATTTGAGAAGGCCAGCAGAGCCGGTGAACGCGCCGAGCTACAGGGTTTAGGGCTTAGGGTTTAGGGTTTAGGGTTTGCGAGAGATAGCCCGCATACCCATCATTTGGGGATGCAGGCTAGATTCTTTGGTATTTGGGGTTTAGCTGAGCAGCTAGACCCTGAAGACCAATCCCACAGCCAACCGTAAAACCAAATTTACCCAGACCTCTCAAACACCTCTCAAGGTATGTTGGCAAAGAAGAACCCTACACCCTAAACCTTAAATCCTACACCCTAAACCCTAAAAATCCTAAACCCTAAACCCTAAATTCCTAAACCCTGAATTCCTAAATTCTAAACTCCTAGACCCTAAACCCTAAACTAACTGCTCTGTTCCCCAGAGGGTCCATGTACCCAATAATTAGGTACTTGGGTTTTGGGTAATAGGAATTATAGTGCAGGTTTTGGGTAAGTATATGATTATTAGGTACTTGGACCCTTACGGTTCTAGGGCTTGGAAACCTCTCATCCTGCACTCTGGAGCGCAGAAGCCCTAAACTTCAGGGTTTAGGGGTTTAGGGTTTAGGTGTTTAGGGTTGAAAGGTTTGAGGTTTATCTAAACAAGCCCAAAAATCTGAACACTGTTTGGAGAATCTCTTGACTTAATAAGTCTACTTACGAACAGAGGTTATGGGGCTTATAATGGGGGTTATTGGGGCTACTAGGTAGACTTATTAAGTCAACAGACCATCCAACCCTAGACCCTAAACCCCAAACCCCAAACCCTAGACCCTAAACCCCAAACCCTAAACCCTAAACCCTAGACCCTAGACCCTAAGCCCTACACTCGGCAGGTTTTCTGCCGTAGGAGCCCTACTCTCCGGACCTCGAGTGATGCCACATCCTTGGTTGATCGGACCTTACGGTTTAGGGTCTGAGGGTTTAGGGTTGAGGGTTTAGGGTTTAGGGTTTAAGGGTTTAGGGTTTTAGGGTTTAGGGTTTTAGGGTTTCAGGGTTTAGGGTTTTAGGGTTTTAGGGCTCAAGGGTTTA
>CAJNIZ010032946.1:0-26590 GCA_905231905.1 Symbiodinium pilosum | reverse complement strand
ATATACCTAACGCCATAGTCTATCTGCTTAAATGTTGTTGTTTTTTTGTCAGCCATGTTCTTCTGAAAGCCACAGAAGGCATCACATGCGGTGTTCTTCTGATAGGCAGGAGGGAATTCATATTAGAACCCTAAGCCCTAAACCCTAAACCCTAGATCTATGCGCTAAATTGGTTCTCTGAAGGGTGTAGCTTCAGGCATGATCAGGCTGTGCTCCCAAACCCTAAACCCTAAACCCTGCATACTTTGGGCCCACCTGGGTTCCTATACTCACATACTAGGGGTTGGGTCCTTAGGGTTTAGGGGTTTAGGGTTTAGGGGTTGGTGTTTTGGGGTTTAAGGGTTTGGGGTGTAGGGATTCAGGGGTGTAGGGCTCTGCTCTTGCTTGCATCCTCTTGGCTGTATGCCTTGACGGCTACAAAAAGCTTACCCTAAGGGTCCAAAGACACGAATAAAGGGTTTTAGGGCACACATACTGTAATATCAATGGTATTTGGGCCCTGAAGCCGCATTCTTTGGGTTTTGAGACCCTTAGCGTTATATACGGTAAATAGCCATCATTTAGGAGCAAAGGGCCTGGATGGTGGTGCTCCCTGGTTATATACCTATACTTATAAATCCCACAACTATAAAAACAGGACTTACAACTATAGTTATCCCGATCTTACGTAAGTTAAATATAACTTAGGGGCCCTACCCTGTAGCCTTGTATGGTTTCGAGAGCACAGGTTCAGTGTTGAAGGTTAGGCTTCAGGTTCCATGGTTGAGAGCCTGGGGCGGCATCAAAAAGCCTCAGCCACGAACCCTGAATCCTATAGGCCTCAACTGTTAAATCCGAAGTCCACGAACCCTAAGCCCCAAACGCAAAATCTCTGACCCCAAACCCTGACAACCCTAAACCAAACCCGCAACCCCGACCCCTAGCCCACAGCCATTTCTCATCCCAAAATGACGCCGGCCGAGATAGATTATGGCTTTGGGTATATTATAATAAGATCATCATATGCCACATATTCTATCTACTTAAGGGGGACTATAGAATCTGAATGGCCTTGGGTACCTAAAATCTGAATATTTTGAGTTTTTGGACTCTTACACCCTAATACCTTATGCGTGCTAGGGTAGGGTCCCTAAACCCTAATTGCCTAACTCAAAGCCGGCAGCCCCTACCCTATGGTGTAGAGTACCCTTCTCGGGACCAAAAATGCCCAACAGCTTCTCAGGAGGGTATCCCTAATGTAGACCCCTTATTAATAAACCCCTTCCCCTTAATAGGGAGTATAGTAGGGATCCTAATATGAGGCCCTTAAGAAGGAGGTGGTTTATTTAATTATTAGGGGTCTACATTACTGTTGGGGCTTGGTTATGGGCGGCCTTTATTGGCTTACGTGTTATATTGGTTGCCCCCCCCCTCTTACGTGTGGTGCACTGCCAGCCAGCATCACTTGGGAAATGTCGTGGAGGCTGAGATGCGAGTTTCCTCATATCATCCCTGCCATGCAGCTCTATAGATAATATTGTAGTATGTTGCTGGTAGGATGGTTGTAGGGTTTTCCCTAGCGATATGCATGAATATATATTTGGTGTCCAATCTGCAGCATGAGAAGTGAAAATCCTACCAGTATGCGACAGGGAGAATATCTATCACGTGGGTTTGGGGTTTTACTGTTAGTGGGGGGGGTTAACTAGCCTTAGAAACCTGCAGCTCTAAACCCTAAACCTTAAGCCCTGGACCCTAAGCCCTGAACCCAAAACCCTAAGCCTTAAACCCTAAGCCCTAAACTGTAAAACGTGTCCGAAAGCTTCGGAATCAGGTGAACGTTCTGAACTTCTACCAGAGCCTTGGACTTCTGTTGGAGGGTTTAGGATTTAGGGTTTACGATAACGGGTTGTAAGGCGCAGTGTTTAGGATTAAGGGTAAGGGTTTGGGGGTTACGATTTAGCGCCTAAGGTTTCGGGCTTAGGGTTTAGGGCTGGTTTCTCTGAGACTTTTGGATAGGTTTTATAGGGATTCAGGGTTTACATATTTGTGTGTGTTTGGTTGGAACGAAACACGTGCCCACCTACAGATCACAGAGCAGACCCTAAACGCTACAGCAAATCAGGGTTTAGGGTTTACCGCTCTGACTTTGTTTTGGGGATGTTGCAACCTCAGCCGTCGTGCCGACAAGTTCATCATAGTCAGAACCCGAGTTTTAGGCCACGTGCAGCCGATAGAAAATGGTAAGAATAATGTTCATAGTAACAATAATCATAGTAATAGTTAAACCCTAAGGCCTTGAGACCTCGAGCAAAAAAGCCATCAACCCTATAAAAAAGGTCAGCCCTAAACCCGGAGCGAAATCATAGCAAGTAAGTCTAGCCCACCTTCAGGCTTGAGAGTTTAGAGCTGTAGAAATCCGAGTTTAGGATTCCAGGCTTTGGGTGTTAGGTTATGAGTTTTTGAGGTTTAGAGTTTCAAGTGTTTATGTATGATGCCTCAATGGTGTTTCCGGGCTTATTCAAAACCCTACACCCAGACCGTGGGTGCCCGACGAACCAACATCTGAACCTTAAGCCGTAAAACTCTGGGGCTCCGAGTCTATGAAATCTGTAGATGGTGCCTATTTTGGCTTTATTGGAACCTGAGGCACCCTAAACCCTAAACCCTCGGCCTGTTTTGGAGTCCTAAATTGGAAGCCTCTAAAGACAAGAATGTGTGGGAGTTTCCTCATATGCGGTTTAAGGTTTAGGGTTTAGGGTGGGGGGATAATGTTGACCCCTGATTAGTAAACCCCCTCCCCTGAATAGAGGCTATAATGAGGATCCTAACATTAAGGTCCTGAAAGGGAGAGGGTTTATTAATCAGGGGTCTACATTACCTTATTGGGGGGTCCCTAGGATATGGATTGTAATTTTTGGGGTGTAAAGTTTAAAGTGCCGTCCCGCGATTTTGACAAACTACCATTGATGAGCTCCATTATCACTCCGTAACCCTTGCCTTCACCCGACACTTGCTGATGAGGACGGATTTCACTAGGGTTGGTCCTAAACCCTCAAAAATCATATCAAACTAGCTGCGAAAAGGTGATCAAAAAAACCTTAAATCCACTGAAACCTAGTTTCCAACTGTAAGCCCTCAACCCTAAACCCTTGTCATCCTTGAACTCAGGTCCTCAGGAACTTCTGCTTACCCCTGGCCAGTTCAGGCGTGGAATTTGCAGTGATCCAAGTCCTTACCATAAAGCTCACATGAATAGCATAGTTTGTGGGGATACTATAGTCCCGCCGCGCCCAATATACATGAAGATTGTATCTTCCCTTTTCTGTTTGGCAGGTGTTTAAGAACCCAATCTTGTTTGGTCCAACCGCCAAAACCTACTTCCACGGAGGTTTTCAATGGTCCGTTCTTGGGGTACCCTAAATCTATGGGGCTGTATCATAGTAGATGCCCAACAACGGACCGCAATTTGACAACCCCTTCCAGGTAATTCCTGGCGGGCTTGTTACTACCACCCGATTACCCTATAGGGCTCACATGTAGTTCCCCTTTGCTTGGTATATCGCAATTGTACCAAGAAGCCCCCTCCTGTATATCCCGTATATACTCCTATACATCCCCTACATCCCTTTACAGGATCGCCCATGCACCCCTATTCATCCTCTGCATCTCTGTAACGGATCCCCGATACACCCGTATTCATCCCCTGCATCTCTTCAACGGATCCCCGATACACCCCTATTCATCCCCTTCATCCCTTTAACGGATCCCCCATACACCCTATTCATCCCCTGCATCCTTTTAACGGCTCCCCTATACACCCTTACTATTCATCCCCTACATCCATATAAACAATCCCATATACAGTAGTACACCCCTGTACACCCCCATAAATCCTCTTAGAAGATGTCTATAAATCCCTATAAATCCCTTCAAAAATCTCTATAGATCACTTATACAGTCACTATGTCCCCCTATACAGCCTTATATCCCCATCTAAATCCCTCGTGAATCCCCTAAAGTTACCCTTAAAGACCTGTACGCTCTGGAGGCGTGTAGCGTAAGGCTCAGACAAAGGGACTCTCTGAATTTCTCGCTAAAGTGGGTTTAGGGTTCATGATTTGAGGGATTAGGCTTCAGAGTTTAGGGAAAATGGAAAAAACATGGAAACTACAATAATGGGGGGTATATAGGGTTTAGGCTCGAGGGTTCGTGGTTTTGGGGTTTAGGGTTCATGGTGTTGTGTTTAGGGAGTTTAGGGTTTGGGCCTTAGGGTTTAGGATTTAATCTAGGGTTCAGGGTTTAGGATTTAGGGTTCAGAGTTTAGGGCGTAGGGTTTAGGATTTAACTGGGGTTCAGCGTTTAGGGATTAAGCATCTAGTTTCGAGGGTTCAGGGCCCCTCAGGGCCACTGCAGGGGTGTCCAAGCATTGTGGGGGGGGGCCTTCTTGGGGGTTTCTCTTACAGGGATTATCTTATATTGGGATCTAGATTCGGCCCCCCTTATTTACGGAAGCTACCAGCTGACAGCTATTGCTTAGGTTTGCTGGGTTAAGGTTACCCCCGTATTCCCTCACCCTACACCCTAAACCCTAAACCCCTAAACCCTGAAGAGTAGCTTCCTGTTTATCCTTATATGGTAGTTTCCCAAAATCGGGAACCCCCAATATACACCCAAAATTAGGACCCCCAAAAAGGTACCCCTAATTTTGGGAAACCCCCATACATCCCCTATATACCGTGTTGTTTTAAGATGAGGGTCATCAGGAATTTGCGGTGAGGTCTCAGGGCTTCAGGTCCAGAACCTCAACGCCTCAATGCCTCTCAGGTTTTGAACCCTAAGCCGAAAACCTTAAATCCTGAACTATTCGGGAGACTGCCATGCGAACTCTGTCGCGTCCAGGGTGTTACAACTTTCAACTGGGCCGACTGTGTGCAAAAGTGCTTTAGGGTTTAGGGTTTCGGGCTTGCTATCAAAACCCTGCACACCGTGTATATCCTTTAAAGATACAGCCCTGGGGCTCTATTGTCTATTGATATGACTCTAAATGGGCCCACAAGTTTATAGGGCATACATGTTATGGGATCTGAGATGGCGCATGGTTTCCCGCATCCAGCTCATGGTTGGGGGTCTAGGGTTAAGGGGCTTTTGAGTGGGGCAAGTTCAAACGACCTCACACGACCCCCACCTTAAACACATAGAACAAGGACCCCAATTTGATTTAATTGAGGTTCTGACGCTTTTGAACCCTGAACCCTAAACACGTTCAGTGCGGAAAATATTGACTTGACATGCAGGCCTTGAACAGCTCGCATGTCCAGGGCTCAGCTTCTTGCCCAGGGCTCTGGGTGTAGGCTTTTTAAGGCTTAGGCTTTCAGGAGAAGAGTTCAGGGTTGGGGGAATCCCAAGTTTTTAGGGTTTCGAGTTGAGGGTTTAGGGTTTGGGTCGGGCCCATCCCAGACTTGATCACGTATCTTGGGTTCAGGGAATTCTGGGTTCGGGCTATAGGCGGGATCAGGGAATCCCGGGCTGAGTGCATCCCATCTGCTTGCCCCAGCGGATATGCCAGACTCTTGACTTGGGTTATTCTCAAAACTTTGGGCCCTGGTTATGGATTTATTGCGGCACCTAAGATTTAGGGCTACCGTTGTTTTGTTCAGACAGCTTAAGCCTAACTACCCTGGAAAACGTCACTGCCCTTCATGCTGCAGACCTTCATTGGGCTGAGGTTTTGAAACTCAGCTTCCATGCAGCAAAATGTGCTAAAACCCCTATGAAGCCCCTAAACCCTAAACCCTACCCTGAACTCCACCCCATGGAGAGGTGCCCTGCGAGATGCACGTTCTCTGCTTCGAGGTCCTGCCAAGTTCTGGGCTTTCAATGCAAGCACACACACGGTTTAGTCTTCAGGGTGTGTCATGGCCAGCAAGAGTGGTCATGATCATTGCAAGAGTGAACTTATTGATCTGCATGATACTGCCGGTAACCATGTATTCAGAACGCAGAGTTCAGGGTTTGTGCTTGGGCTGGCCGCTGTCTACGACGTTTGGCACCCTAAACCCTAAAACTTGAACCCTAAACCCTTAACCTGCTTGATATTCATGGAGTTCAGGGCTGCGCCGGGTCCACGGTGTGATATTTTAGTCCATACGACGGCCTTGACATGTAGCGTTGTTTTTTGTATTAATTTTCCTTCCTTTTATGTAGGACACCCAACCATGAACTGCGTTGGAAGGTCTAGAATTGGGGCTTGAGATGTTTTCTTTTTCTTGAATCCCTGCTTCTTGATCCAGGGCTTCGTTCATCGATGTCTAGGGCCTGAGGATAAGGGCAGCCTGCGTTAGGGGCACGACTGGTTCGTGACACGCGGATTGTTTGAGGTATCCCAAAAATCAGGCTGCATGATTTCTGTCAGGGACCAATTTCAGGTTACATCAGTTACATCAGGAACCATTCGAGATGCTGTGTTGAACAATTGCTAGAGACTTTTTCGCATGGCAAATGATTTTACCTGTCTTCCTATATTCTCGAGGTTGCCCCAGTTTTTTGAAAGCCGCAGAAACCAGGCAGAATTAGAGCTGATGAGCAACAAAGTCTGGATGCGGAAAGGAAGGGTTTCTGTTGTTTTTTGAGAGTATTTGCAATTCCCCATATAGGAGAGTGTTTCCGCTCCGTGTGCTTCTTTTGGCTCCATGCGCTTTAGGTTGCGTCGTTACCCTACGGGTCCGCGTACTTCAGAATCATATTACTTTCCCCAGGCCTGCATCATAATCACTAGTACCCAAAACCCTAGACCCCAAACCTGAAACCCTAACCCAAGTATAGGACCTCATTATTGGGTACTAGGCCCCTTAGGGTTAGGCTCAGACAGTTGGGGTCCACTCAAAGAATGCAGGTTCATCCCAAGCCCCAGAAACCATAAACAAGGGGGTGTAGGGTTCGTGGTTTAGGGTTCAGGATTGGGGTTTAGGGGTCAGGGTTTATATGGTTTAGGGTTTGTGGTTTAGGGTTCAGGGCTCCAAACACGAGACACCCACGGCGTTCTAACAGCTAAGCTCTTGCAAACTCCGCGCCCCCGAACCCTAAACCCTAAACCCTAAACCCCAAACCCTAAGCCCTAAACCCTAAACCCTAAACCCTATTCTCTGAATACTTCAACCTGCAGGCCGGCCGATTCAAATGCGGGATCAGTGGTTGGAAAGAACTGGGAACGGGATCGTGCTTTGGTTGCAGTCAATGGGTTTAGGATGGTTTAGGGTTTAGGGTTTAGGGTTTATGTTCTAATTACTGGCGTCCTTGGCGTTAATCATAATTCACCAGCAAGGAGTCTAAGGCTGGAAGTATGGGCCCCTAGTATCCCTAATATGGGCCCTTAAGCCTTCTAGGGGGATTCTAGGGACCCTTAAGGGTACATATAGGGTATATAGTAGGTACATAAGGATCCCAGGGTTCAAGGCCCATACTAGGGGCCCATGGTTTCAACCTTTGACGGAGGGTTCCTACTGGCATGGCAGGGGCTGTGCTAAGGTTTGGGGTTTAGGGTTTAGGGTCAACTTGTAGTAGGCCCCTATCAATGATGACCGTAGTTTGTTTGTCTAGAACGGTGGTGGCTACTTGCATTCAACATGTCAGAATCACAACAATACTAACAAATGTAAAAACAATGAAAATGCTACTGATAAAAAAATGATACCCAAACAAAATAATTATTCGACATGTGCATCATAAAACGGGCATGGGACATAAGGGTCAAAGTAAGCTTTGGCGGTCAAAAGCTGCCACGAGAGCAGGCGCGCCATGAGAGCAGGCGAAGTATCCCTTCATGGCCGAAACATACGGTGGATACTAGAAATCCTGCATGACCCGAAGTACCTTATACCTTGGGAATAATGGGACTATAGTATATTAAGGTCATGCAGGATTTTTAGTATCAACAGTAGTGGGGCTTAGGGTATAGGGCTCAGAGCTTAGGGTTTAGGGTTTAGGGCTTAGGTTTTATGGCTTAGGGTGTAGGGGTTTATAGCCCCCCTGAAGTAGATAGAATATGGCTTCGGGTAATTTATGATAAGATCCCCATATACACCATATTCTTTCTACTTAAGGGGGGACTATAGAGTCTAGGGTTGTATGTTCCTGTCATACAGCAATTACTGAGTGGGGGCCAAACCTTAACTGGACTATAATGGATTAATGTTGCACAACCTGTGATGAAGGGCGGAACATGTAGACCACCCTGAACGTGTTTCAGTTTTGGGTGCCAGCAGATGCCATTAACCTCTACAAACCCTAAACCCTCAAGCCTTCATTACATCAACCCGCCGGGCCCTCAGAACCAAAGGAAGGTTAGAGAGGATGCCTGTCGGGTTTAGGGTTCAGGTTACCCTTAGCCCCAAACCCTAAATCCTAAACCCTAGAGTCTAAGGGTGTTTAGGGCTTAGGGTTCCCAACTCGTAATGTCTGGCCCACCCTTATGAAAAAGAGGCCGTCATCTTGTGTCCTTGAGACTTAGCTTGGACCTTCAACCCTTAACCTTGCAGGATTCCCCTATACTCCTTCTATAGGTAGCTAAAGGGTTAACCCTTGATAACCGTCTTAAGTGCCATGTAGTCGTGTATAGGGGTTACTAGACGGATCCATTCCTTCATTCCCATCCGGCAACCTC
Source organism: Symbiodinium pilosum (assembly GCA_905231905.1). Classification (NCBI taxonomy): domain Eukaryota; class Dinophyceae; order Suessiales; family Symbiodiniaceae; genus Symbiodinium; species Symbiodinium pilosum. The sequence continues at coordinate 17,949 of CAJNIZ010032946.1, read as the reverse complement.
AGAAACCTATATTATACTGAGCCTTAAATCCTAAACTTCTAGGGTTCATGGTTTTAGGGTTTTAGGTTTAGGGTTTGCCACTGGAATGCTGGGATCTCCATGGATAATATTTCTGCTCTGTTGGTTACTGGATACACGCGAAGGGATCCAAAAATCACCAAGTGCTTTGACACCGTTTGAGGGGAAGATAGAAGCAGCTGCAAAACCCGCAAGCCCAATCTCTGAACCCTACCTAAACCCCAAAAGTATGTAAAATAATAGCCCCAAACCCTTAATAATAGCCAAAGAGGCCATTATTTTACATACTTTTGGGGTTTAGGTAGACCATAGTCAAGCCCAAACCACATGCTGCCCGAGGGATGCTGTGTAGTTGCTTTTTGAGTTTGTTATGGTTATTTGGTATGGTACTACAATCTAAAGAAGCTACGTGGGATGGTCTGGGTAAAACCCTAAACCCCGAAACCCCAAACCCTTAAACCCATAAACCCTAAACCCGTAAACCCAAAACCCCTAAACCCCTAAACCCCTAAACCCTAAACCCGTAAACCCTAACCCTCAAACCAGGTATCAGCTTGCTGCTCGACGCTTAGATACCGAAGCCAGCCTCGTTCCTGGCCGAAGGCTGCAGACCATAGGCTGGGCACCAGTGTTTTAGGGTTTATAAAAATTGCTTATGGGTTTTGGGTTTAGGGTTTAGGGGTTTAGGGTTTCGGGTTTAGCTGGACCCTCCTATGTAGTATTTTGCGGGTTTTGGTAGGGGTTTGGGGGTAAGGATTCTTGAGTTAGGACCCCCCAGAAAGGTACTACATTGGAGGGTCTATGTAGGGCTCCAGTAATGGGTACCGGAAGGGACTATTGTAGGTGCATTAAGGCCCCATTGACTCCTCATTTAGGAGCTATTACTATACGGGGGGGCTGACCTAAGGATGGGCGGATTTTTTAGGGTTTAGGGCTTAGGGGAACTGAATAGGTTCAGGGTTTAGGGTTTAGGGTTTTAGGGTTTAGGGGAACTGAATAGGTTCAGGGTTTGGGGTTTAGGGTTTTAAGGTTAGGTTTAGGGCCTTTCAGTGTCGCAGATCTGCGCAATCCTCGACAGACCGTCATAATGTCAAAAGGTGCTAACATGAATTATTGGAGGATTCCGCTGGTCTTATATGTAGATTCTAGAGTAGTCTATACAGTCAACCATTGCTTCATGACATGGCCTACAGGTATGTTGCTAACCTTGTTTACCCGTACAGGGTTTCGGGTCTAGAGCTCAATACCTTAACCTAGGCCCTATAACCCTAAACCCTAAACCCCAAGCCCTAAACCAAGTGCCGTTGCGAGTTGCTGTGGTGCGTATCAGCCTGTCCCCGCTGGCCCAAGCCACCCTCAGTTACGGCTTAGGGCTTAGGATCCTTTAGCCCTATATATACTCTAAAGGGTTTAGGATTTATAATAGGGCTTAGGTTACGGGGCTTAGGCCCCAGGGTCCTCTGGGCTCAGGGCTTAGAGTCCTTAAGCCCTACAGTCTAAAGGGTCGAGGGTTTATAGGGATTAGTGTTTAGAGCTTAGGGTTCAGGGCTTATGGCTTAGGATCCTAAAGCTCCAAACTGTCATGAAATACCTTCACTTTGCAGAGCGCTCACCCAACCTAACATGAATCTCATGAAGCCCCCCTTTAAAAGATGGCTTCGGTTCTGGGGCTGTATAGCCTTTTGGGGATTGCATGTAGTTTGGGTGAGGGTTACTACAGGAGTCTAGACTTTTGCAAGATCCGCGCCCGCAAGATTCACTTGTCAATTTTTTTCTCGCACTGAGCTTGCCGACTATTTCAGGGCGCTGAACCCTAAACTCTAAACCCTAAACTCTGAACCCTCCAACCCTAAACTCTAAACCCTATAGACTCTAAACTCTAAACCCTACAAGCTAAACCCGCAATCCTAAAACCCTGGGCAACCCCAAGCCTCGCTCCCCCTCAATCTTTTCTACGCGGAGCGCAAGACCCTCTTTAGGGTTTAGGATTTGGGGTTTACGGTGTAGGGTATAGGGTTTAGGGTATAGGGTTTAGGGCCGCCACAACACTAACACAAGAGCCCAAAACCCTGGACCCCCAACTCGACGCAGAACCTCCTGTGCAATCACCTTTTGGTTTCTAGCTAGTACACAATTCTTCCTTACCAATGGCACATGAAGCAAAAAAAACAAAAATAGTGGAGCCCTGGGGGTAATCAAGTAATCTGTATGCCAGGTGGGCTTGTGCCACAAGCAGTGTCGAACGCACTTGATGTAGCCGTCTGAGCCTGAGGCAGCACTGGAACCTGAGAGTAATGCAGAATGATAGCCTTCTTGGCTCTCTGCATGGCGTTTGAAGGAACTTCCTGATATAAGGGCTTAGGCCCGCATGGTGAAGCCTTGGTGGTCGGGTAACAACCCTTGAGTCTCTGGACCCTAAAGCCTAATTACACCCTACCCCAGTATCCAGATAGCCTGATGGATTCCTTGGATTTGGGTTTAGGGTTTAGGGAACATTATGTGGCTACTTGGATTCTCAGGGATGGGAAAAGCTATTGGGAAACTCGTTTCAGAGGCACGGCGGGATAAGAGCAAGGTCCCTCTGAGCTCCGATTCGCTTGACTGCTCTGGAAGGTTCTGTGTTGGGGCTTGAGTTGGCCGATGATCCTGGACGTGAAAAAAAAAGGCCTAAGCCCTGAACCCTAAACCCCATACAAACCGGTTGAAGTCATGAAGCTCCCGCAGGGGTTGACTTGATTTGAGCAAGCCTCCCTGGACCCTAAACCATGCGAAATCCCTCGAAGCCTGGACGTGCTACTTGGGCAGTCAAACCCAGCAGATCAGCCTCCACCCTTTCCAGCCTAAACTCTCAACCCTAAACTCTCTACCCTAAACCCTTATATACCCCTGAGCCCTTGTCCCTAAACCCTAAACCGTTATTCCTAAACCCTTTACCCCAAACCCAACTGGTCCATATTTGACCGCCGCCTTCCAGCCCTAAGGTTCTGTGGGGAATTCGAAGCGCTCGAGCCACGCCAGCCTCAGCCACAGCGGAATGATGAGGTTTTAGATTCAGGCGGTTTAGGGCTTAGGGTATAGGGGGATTATGTAAGCCCTAAAGCCTTGACCTTTAACCCCTACCTGAACCCCAAAAGTATGTAGAATAATGGCCTCGTAGGCTATTTCCAGGGCTTTGGGGCGGTAATTTTACCTACATTTAGGGTCCAGGCACACCCTAGACCGGGCATATGGGCTTAGGGGGTTCGAAGCTTAGGCGTTTGGATTTGCAGCTTGTAGGGGTAGCCTAAATCTTAAACCCTCAATCCTGAACCCCCCTATAAACCTTAACCCTCAAACCCCTAAATCTTATACCCCTAAACCCTAAACCCAGAAAAACCCTAAACCCTACACCCCTTAACCTCAAACCCCAAACCCTACACCCCTAAACCTTAAGCCCTAAACTCTAAACCCCTAAACCTTGGACAAAACAAATCATCACCGAGTCTGAAATTATGTACCTCGCCACACTCTAAACCCTTAAATCCTGAACCCTTAAACCCTTAATTAGGGTTTAGGGCTCTGGGTTTAGGGTTTTAGGGTTTAGGGACCCTTAAACCTTGAACCCTTGAACCCATAAACCCTGAACCCTCAAGGTTTGGGTGTGATGGTATCTTCAAGTTGAAGTGTCCAAACCAAATAGATGTGTGTGTGGGGGGGGGGGGATTCCACCAGCGCGCCCCAATGTTGACTTCTTGGGGAACCCTAAATTCTGATACAAAGAAATGGAAAGAAACACCCGTGTGTTGAAGGCTTACCAGGGTCTTACGCCTTAGACTCAAGATTCGGGGGTGGTGACAGGGCTTAGGGTTTAGGGCTTGTGGGGCTTACCTGCCATACCTCCCAAAAAGTTGAGATGCTGGTCTCTTAGAGTGAGGGGTGCATCAGCTTTTTTTGTGGCCCTAAACCCTAAACCCCAGAGCCAATGAGTTGCTGTTCTGATTGGGTTTTGACATGATTTTTTTGGACTTGACTTGGGACTAACCCCAGACCCCCAGATCCAGATCTATAAACACCCTACGGCTCTAAACCCTAAACCCTGAACCCTTTTTTGTTGGGGTGAAGGTTGGGATTACCCAAAATCCACGACTTGCAACTTGCTCGCAAGTGTGCAGCAGCTCGGCTACAGAAATCCCTAATGTAAGTAGCCGAAGCAGTCATGTCCAACTAGGATGAAGACTACAATGATCGCTGCTAGCGCTTTCATAATGTAAGGGTCCAAGGACCCAAAATATAGGGTTTCAGAACCCAAATACCATGAATATTATAGTATTTGGGCCCGAAACCCTATTATTTGGGTCCTTGGACCCTTAGGGTCGACAATTTCAAACCATCCTGAGTATTTGGCGTTGCTGGTAAGTGTGCGTTGCGCGGGGTTGAATGTCCACGGCACTAGGTTGTAGCTGTGGCGCGGCCCTGGGGTTTGCATTTTAGGGTTTAGAGTTTAACTTACGAGTTTTATACAGGATGAGGTGCTGGGTTTCGCTTCGTATAGCCAAAATGCCTGGAGAGCAGCGCATCCAAGAATGACTGCACTTCCTTAAACCCTGAGCCCCAAACCCTAGACCCTAAACCCTGACCGCAGCAATCCTACAATCTGGCAGCCAAAGCCCACATTTGGTAGTTGCCATTGCTAGGAGGACCCCAGTATAGACCCCAATCTACGATTATCCTTAATGAGGACACCCCCAAAAGGCATCCCTAAATCTGAGAAATCCCAAATCAAATCTCACAACACTCTGAGCTGTTGACTCTCAACCTACCCTGTACATACAGACAAATCTTCACGCAAGCCCTGTCCCTGAGGGTCCAAGTGCCTGCACATCGGTTTCCCCTGGTTTTGGGTACTTGGACCTTCAACGTAATCCAAATCCAGTTGGTGGGTCCGCCTTCCGAATTTTGGAGCTACGACCCAACGTTTGAGCCGGGTGCCCAGGTGGTGTTTTCTTTAGATGTTAGGAAGCGGCCTCTTCTCACGAGAATGTCTCCCCTTTTATTGGATTGTACACTGCAAGTGGTGTAGAAATCTACGTCGGGCTTGTAGGGATCTTTTGAGCGACGCATCGTTTTCAGAGTTGAGTTTCCTCAACATTTCTGAGATCCTGGTTTGGTGAACCTGGGCTTTGTTGTCGCCGCCCTAAACCCTGAACCCTCATGAGTGCCAGGCTTCACTAATATGACCCTAAACCCCTAAAACCCTAAATCCCTAAACCCTACAACCCTAAATCCCTAAACCCTAAATCCCTAAACCCTACAACCCTAAATCCCTCTAAATCCCTAAACCCTAAATCCCTAAACCCTAAACCATTTACTTTGTCGGGGTCCTACAGGCTCTGCAAGCTGTCTGTGATTCTTTTCATGACAGATGTCCGACATTATCCCAGACTTCACCAAACCTCAGGGAGAATGTAGCGAGTGACTTCTTGTAAAAGCTCCTAGGAATTGTCTAGCAGTAGCATGAGATAACATATTCGGGGATTCTGCTTTCTAGATCTGCCCAGGTTCTGGGTAGGGGCATGCCCTTTCTGGGCTCAGAGTGCTTCTTATCTAAGACCCTTTGTGTGACACCAGGATTAGCATGCCGCGCTGATTCATCGAACCTCGCAAACGTTCCAGATCTTTAGGTCTTGAGTCAAGGATTCCTGGGTTGTACCCCTAAGGTCGTCACCCTAAAAGGTTTTTCTAATATGGCCCTCATATAGCCATTACATCAGCCAACGTGGTCCTCTAGGGTCCCTTCTAAGGATGCCAAAGCCCAAGGGGACAACCCTAGGGGTACAGCCTGAAACCCTGGATTGAGGCCTGAGGTTACGTAATTTACGTGCTACGCGATGGAAGTTCGCTTTCCTTGGGAGCGGGTTAGGTTCCCATTGCCCTTCATAGAGCATTCTAGTCTTAGCATATGCTAACAAATGCTTGAAGCTGCACCTCGTTGAGCCTTGTAAGAGATAAAGAAGAAAAAGCTGAAATCTTCTACGCGGACCCAGGATTAAGCTGCGGGGTTTCCTCCTACCCCTTCTAGCACATCTACAGCTCCATTTTTCGCGTCTCCCAATAAAGAACCAGCTTAAGGTTTAGGGCGTAGACTTTGGGTTTAGGATGTGGGGGGCTCTGAAGCAAGGATGTTCGAACAAGCGAACCCCTTCTCTTGTTGGGACGTTTTCATACCTTGAACCCTGTCCTCAATAATTAGTTTTGTGATCCTTGATTGAAAGTCCCAGCATGTCGCGGGTGCTCTAGTGGACATGTCTTTGGGAGACAAAGCGCCACAGAGATGTTGGGGACCTGTCAACCAGGACACTGTGTGAGCACTGAGTAAGAAGCCCAAACGGCGAAACGCCTTCAAGAGTACCAGTAATACGAAATGACGCAACATTCCAGATGACATCAAGCCATCAGGCTACCATTTGTAAGCTACCAAGATTATGTGCCGAATTCTAGAGGGTTTGTGGAGCAATAGGCGCAAGACTTGCAGGTTCTTAGTGGGTAATGCGTGACTATGCTTTAAGGGCATTATATTCCCCACTAAGAACCAGTAAGAAAATGCTTTGGAATCTCCGATGTTGCCGCTTTGCGTGCCTTCTTGAAGATAGCTGAAAATGTTAGCTTCCACAAAAAAGGGAACCCCAATATAGACCCCAATATACTATACTCTTTGTTTTGGGGACCCCCTAATTTCAGGAAACCCCCAAATCTAAGCCACCCCCGGACTTCCCAAATATTCAAAAGGATTGGTATACAGGCTCTTTTGTTTGGCTCGGTAAACCCTAAACCCCCCAAACCCTAAGCTTAAACCTTAGAGAAATGAACCCCAATATGTGCCTTATATTCCCTATATAGCCCCTATACATTCCCCTATAATCCCTTTAGTTTCCATTTTATTTTCCACTCTCCCAAAATACCCCCCAATATAACCTACCTTGGGCTAGGCAGACCCAATTCCTGCCATGCGTGTGAGGCCTCGAAATCCCTGGGCGCAGCGGGCCATCAAGGACATGTGCGAATCCCAGGTTTGTTGTTGGTTCAAGGTTGAGGGTGCAGGGCTACTCCCCTTAGGTTCCCCTTTGCGCAATTCCCCAAACTAGCAAAGAACCAATAATATGGCACATTCCTGACATTAGGGGTCCCGAAAGTAAGGATTGTAATAGGTTGGGTTCTACATTGGGCCCCTGCTATTTATGCAAAGTGACATATAGCCCTGCTTTCAGAAGGCTGTAGTGTGCTTGTGTGCACGGCCTCTTCTGGCATTTCATATTAGTTTGGAAGATCTCTTCACAGGCTTAATTCACGAGGCCTGGAGAAGTACACGCAGCCGTTCCTCATCCAATACTCTTCCATAAAAAGTATCAAAGCGTCGAAGTAGTGACGTCAAACTTTATTATAAGCCGTAAACCCTAAAACTTATGAGAGCTCCCCACACCATGGACTGAGCGCCAGAAGTTCAGGTAGGTAGGGCTGTCTTTCAACTTCATGATAGCTTCCAGAAATCGGGACCCGATGTTGAGCCCAGTATATTATAGGCCTTATTAGTGGACCCCGAAAAGCCCCGAAAATGCCTCTAATTCTGGGAAACCCCCACCTATCTTGGGATTTCCCACAATGTCGCAGCTCTTCTTGCGGCATCTTCTCTTTGACAGGATGGGCGCAAGCAATAATTCTTTTGCATTTCAAACCCTAAACCCTAAACCCTAAACCGCGTGGCTCTTGTGTCCAGTCATGGGTCTGTCCCAGAGATTCGAGTAAGTTGAAGCTCCTGAAGCCCTGAACCCTATAGACCCTGAACATTAAACCCTACATGGACCCCCAAAGTATGTAAAATCATGGCCTTTATGATTATTATTATGGGTTTAAGGCTATTATTTTACATACTTTTGGGGTTTAGGTAAACCTTAAGTCCTAAACCTTTAAACCCTAAACTTTAAACACTTAACCTTAAACCCCAAAGCGATTAAAAGAGATTGGCATGCACAGGTGTACCGACCTGCCGCAAAGTGCGCCCCACCGCCGATCTCTCCAGCTACCCTGAATGCAAACTTCTGTGTAGGGTTTTGGGTTTAAGGTTTTGGGTTTAGGGTTAAGGGTTTGGGGTTCGGGGTTTGGGGTTATGGGTTTGGGGTTTATGGTTGGGGTTCGGGGTTGCATATTAGTCTGGGTTCAGGGAGCAGCAGTGTTGTCTGTGTGCGCGCGCAGAACATGAAATGCATCTACGTCGGGCTGCGTCTTCCTGCTTTCTTGACCTCGCCAGTCTTTCAGGAGACCTCCAAGAGGCTCCTAGACCCTCAACCCTAAAACGTAAACCCTAATAGTCCTTTTTGGCTCCTACGTAGTCCTTTCCCTAAACCCTAAACCCTATTTTGGGATTTGTCATGGTTCTTTCAACCCGCAAGGACTAGGTATGAGCCACAGGATAATGTTACGCCTCTAAAGAAGCAGACCCTCTTCCTTGGTTTTCAGGGCCCGCCTGAAGGCCTTCAGGCCGCAGTGTTAAGACAATCCTTGATGTGTTTTAGGGTTTAGGGTTTAGGGTCTAGGGTTTACGGCTGGGGTGGGGACAGAAGCCAGTTCATCCTGTTGAAATCAAGCCCCCGACCCCTCAGAAACGAACGCAAGCCTTGGGCTTTAGGATGTCCCCCTGAGCCCTAGATCCATGAGCGAGGCGAGGCAGGAACTGCAAGTTACAGCTATCATGCATGTTGAGGATTGGGTTTAGGGCTTCGGGCTTAGGGTTAATTGACCCTAAACCCTAAACCCTTTAGGGTCTCTCTGTGGCATTGCACATTGCACCTGCATGGTGGCCTTGTGCCTCAAGCGTTCAGTAGGGGTGCTGGCCTTGAGACCAACAGATCCTAAATCAAGAAAGAAACCACCCATACCCTAGATCCTAAACCCTAAACCCTCTCGCCTAAACCATAAACCCTAAAGCCTAAACCCTGAAAAAAAAAACTAAACCCTGAAACCGAAAGCCTACACCCTGAAACCTGAACCCTAAATCCTAAACCATAAATCCTAAACCCTATAAACCCTAAACCTTATAAACCCTAAACCCTAAGAAGCTGAACTTACACAGCTTATCGTCTGTCATCTTTGCAAAGGCCCTGTAATGTAGACCCCTATAGGGGTAATGGAGAATAAGATGGAAACTACTATTTAGGGTGTAGGGTCTAGGGTATAATGTAGAGCCCTGATTAATAAACCCCCTCCCCCAAATAGGGATTATAACAGGTACCCTAATATTAAGGCCCTTAGAGGGAGGGCCTCTAAAGACGAACCCATAACATTCACTGGGTTGCGGTTAAGGCATTTGAACTAAATACCATGATGGGTTTGTGTAATACATGATAGGGTTCCCCCAACATAGTTGCTTAAACTAAGTTCCTTAACAGCAACCCAATTCATCAGCGCCTGATGTGTTGAGAGTTGCGGCTTGAAGGTTTCAGGTTCAATGCTTGATTCCAAACCCTAAACCCTAAACCCTGAGCCCTTAAACATGTGCTGAAGCCGCGCTTGAGACATCACCCTCAACCCTACACCCCCCAAACCCTGAACCCAGGATCTAAACCTTAAACTCCAGCCTGACACTCAAACCCGTTTATTCCCTATGCCATGAACTTTGGGTACGGCCCCCACTCTCAAGCAGTTGGAGAATATTCGTGATATAGTTGTGTAGAACCTATATAGATAGTTATATATAGGCCTTGACATGACTCCTAATATAGACTGTTACAGAGAGGTGGCAGCACCCAACATAAAGTGCACCCTAAACCCGAAAGCCTAAACCCTAAACCCTAAACGTAGATAAACTGCGTCATGGCGGATGATGAGCCCTAAACCCTGAACCCTAAACCCCAAATCCTAAACCCTAAACTGCGTCATGGCGGATGACGAGCCTGTTTTCTCGAAAGCTGAGCTCTACAGCCAGCCTTTCCCTTGGACCATCGTGGCTGGCCAGGCCGGAGACATAAGAGGTTTAGTCTAAACTCCATAAAGGCGGTTGTTTAGAGGGTTATTTCGAGTTTAGGGATTTGGGTTGAGGGTTTCGGGATTAGGGTTTTAGGATTAGGGTTTGGGGTTTAGGGTCTAAACTCCTTAAGGGGGGATTTATAGGGGAGTATTCTAGGGGTTACTAGTCGAGCTGTAGCTTGTTGATGTGAGCCATGTCTCTTTAAAGGGGTATATAGGGAGATTACCCCAATAATGGAGAATCAAGTGGAAAACAACATGGAAAATGACATGGAAAGCGTGAGTATAGGGAAATTTACTGGGGATTAGGGCTTGATATGAGCTTCAGTCTTTAGTCTAAACTCCTTAAAAGGGGATTATTTAGGGTTTAGGATTAGGGTTTAGTGATCAGGGTTTAAGGTCTAAACTCCTTAAAGGGGTGTTGTAGTGCGTTATATAGGGGAGTATTATAGCAGTTACTAATGGGGATACTAGGAGTTTAGATTAGCTCATCAACTTTACGGTTTTTGGTCTGGGGCGAGCCCTTAGTTCTAGGGATATAGTCCATCTTAAAATGATAAACATGGCTCTGGGTATATTATAATTGGATCCCCATATACCCCATATTCCATCTACTTAAGGGGGGCTGTATACATCACAAAGTGCAAATATGGCTTTACGGGCTTGGAGCTGGTTCTGAGCCAGTCCCTCGACAATTCAACTCTAAACACTACATAGGCGTTACATAAGAAAATATGGGGGGGTCTAGGGTTGTGTACGGACTGTGCAGGGGTTATAGGAAGGTATCTAGGGGTTCTAAGGGTTATTTAAGGGCTAAACCGCTGGGCTTGAGGGCTGAGATTTAGGAATTTGGGCGGGAAAAGGGAATGAGATTGGCCAGCATGCTTAAGGGATAACTATACAGGTAGGAAACATGTCGTGTTGTGGATGCAGTTTTCACAGGTCCCAGTTTTGGGGGTAAAGTCTTCATTCAGTTCCCTGAGTTTCAGGGCCTGGGAGTGTCGGTCGTTTTGTAGATTTGGAGTGTTGTGGTTTATTTGGTGACTTCAGGCTTACTGTTTGATATTGCATGACGAGGGGATAGCCATAGGACAATTGATACCCTAGCTACTGTTCCGCGAACAAGCGGAAACGGCGTAATGGCCCACCGGTACAGTTGAGTAGAGCAATAGGTCCTCAACATGAAGTGCCTAATCTTTCTATCCTGATTAAGCCCATTCACAGAAACCCAGAATCACCCTATACATGCCGGTATCACCGCATAGAACTCAAGCAATACCTAGAGTGACCCTAAACCTTTCTGCACAAACAAAAAGGATCGTAGGGTTTCAAAACAAACTTTAAACCGGAAAGGGAAGGCATTGCACACCCCTTAAGCCCTAAACCGCTAAACCCCCAAACTCTAAATCCTAAACTGAAAACCCTATATTTGGGAATCTGTGCCTTTTCTCCCGGTGGTTCTCAGGTTGCTGTAGGTGAAATCAAAACCCAAGTATCTTACTCTGTTGCTCCCATTGTATACTCATGAACTTGAAAGCACAACCTAAACTCAAAACCCTAAACCCATGGCGCCATTTACATCGTCCAACGCAATCCTCCAGAGTCACACTGTTTGAGTTTTGAGGTGTTTAGTAGTGTAGAGGGTGAGGGTTTGGGGGGCTAGGGTTTAGGATTTAAGGTTCAGGGACTTTGGAGTTGTGGGGCTTGGGGTGTGGGAGGATTTTCCAACTGCACTGCTAATGAACCGCTGGGGCTCTTGGTTAGAGATTGTTGTAAGGCGTTAATCAAGGCAACTGAAGTTCATAGAGCCTCACTCATACTGAGTGCAGCTTGGGCACCCCAACCCTCAAAAAGACTCCGTAGCTATCTTGTTACCAGCGACTTCAGTGGGGTACTGATTTTGAGTGCGCTTTGATTATGGACTTGGGCATGGACCCATATTATCCCTAACAATCACATCTCGATAGTGTAAGGTACCCCAGAACTCTATTCGGATGACTTAGGCCCTTACAATTACAATCCTTACAAGCTCCTCAGCAAACCCAGCTTCCGTTTGATTCTCGCGATTTGAACGAAGCAGTGAACCCCAAGCTTTAAGCTGTGAAGAATGCAGAAGATTCGAATGTTTTTCGCTTCTTACTTTGCATTGCCTAGAGCCTATATTACTTACGTCGAACCCTTGCATAACTGCATAACCGCAGTATGACATACCTCCAGGCCTACAAAGCCAAAACCCCTAAACCCTAAAAACCAAACCCTGAACCAAACCTGAGCCATGTTGGTGTTTATTTATCCCCAAGCTCAGTATTGTTAATTTCCCCCCCGTGTGAGGCCACCCTTTCCAGATTACGTTGAGAGGGGTGGTTATTGGGGGGGATTACACATATACCCTGAACCCTAACCCTAAAACCTGAACCCTTGGCCTTAACCCCAAACCCTGAACCCCAAACCAAAATCCCTAAACCCCAAACCCGAAACCCTAAACCCCAAACTCTAAACCTTAAACCCTAAACCCTGAACCTGAAGCAGGTCCTGGAGCTTGGAGACTTCATTCCTCGGCATCCAGGCCTTTTTTTGCAAAGGGTTCAGGGTTCCGGGTTTAGGTTTGGGTTTAGGGTTTAGGGTTTAGGGGTCAGAGGTTGAAATTTTCGATTTGCCCCGTGTTAGGGCCCCCTCAGCCCCCTACAGGGCCTCCTACAAGGCGGGTACAAGTATTTGGAAGATGCCATTTGAAGGGTTTGAGGTTGGAGCTTAGGGCTTCCAACCCTAATCCCGAAACCCTAGTAAACCCTAAGCCCTAAACCCTAACTTGAGTAGCTCAAGGCATTGGATTCCGCTTTGGGTTCATTAGTGTCCCATATAGGATTTGGGTCCTAAGCACTATAAACCCCACACTCTAGCTTATGAAGAGCCATTTTCAAAATTGTCAATCAGCAGAACGCCATACCCAGATCCATGCTCAGGCTGGAATACATATCCTGTAAAGAAATCCAATGGCACACACTGGTACATCTTATCATCATGCGTGTACAGGTATATGTACAGATGCAAATATCGGTGTGGATAGATGTATATATACATCTGGACAAAGACATAGCCCAGGGCCCGGTGTGAATGTTACAGCCGGTTCATACCAGTGACTTGAGTTGTGCTCAAGTCGACCGCCCAGGACAACATTCAAAAGGAGCAGGAGACATCTGCGTGATGCAGGGTGAGCTTGTTGTGGAATCGCTTTGAGAACTGTATTCGCAACAACCAGAATTTGTAATGTAGTTAGCACGATCCTCGCGTAGCAAAAGCGTCCAAATAGGGACCATCATACTGCGGGAGATAGCCGCCGCATCAAGTGTGGTGAAAAGTTTAAAACTTGTTAGCATCTATGCGGCCAAACTCGACTTTGCTCCCGATTCTTGAAAGCATTCTTGAAAGCTAAGCCTTCTATCCCTCAACCCCAAATAGCTAAGCTTTCTATCCCTCAACCCCATACAGCTTAAACCCCTACGTGCCAAGCTTTCATGTCGGTAGGTGGTCCCCTCATCCGGCGGGCCATTGGGGAAGACGCAACGGACTCTGAGCTGCTTGCTTGCGTGCTTGAAAGGGTTCAAGAAATCACCGTGCTGGCTAAATATCTTTCATGACCTTCAGTACCTTATACCTTCTGCGTTATATGTAGTGTTCTCATCTGCTACGATCATGCAGGAATTTTGGTACCAACCGTAGGGACACGTTTAATGGATGGGGAATTGGAAGGATACCAAGAACACCACTAGGCAGGGTCTCGGTGGTACTGCGTCTCGGTGTTGTGCTAAGCGGCTGTGCGTCTGGGATCCAACATCGAGCGCATTGAGTATTCAGCACAGGGCTCCACTAGAAAGGGAGGCCATAGATAGATAAGAAGATAGATGAGTAAATAGATAGATAGATAGATAGATAGAGTGCAGGAATTATTGGTGAAATCTTTTAGGGTTCAGCTTTGCAGCGCGTTTGCGGCTTCGGGTCCGAGGGCCAAATGCGCAGGCTTCGCTAGCATCTTTACACATGTGTTCAAGGTGCCTCAAAATGATGGGACACTCTGAAGACAGCAGGTCTGACGGGTAACTTGAATTTACGGATGTGTTTCCTCCCAGGGGCAGGGGAAACCCTAAACCCTGAACCTCCTAGGCTTTGTCCTTTGAAGGGTGTAAGGGCCCCCCACCCTACCTTCCCCCAAATTAGCATGGAATCACAAAAATGGTGCCTTGATAGACTACTGTCCTTTTAAGAGGGGACGTGCTGGGCTTGGGTTCCAAAGTAGTTTGGGAGAGCGTTTAGGATTTGGGGGAACCTTCCCCCACTCAAGCATTCAACCCTTCAATTGCATTGCTGTTGTCGGAGAAAATGTAGTGCAAGATAGAGCTACAAACCACATCATGACTCTTTACTAGGCATAAGGGTAGGTTTGTTTCTCATGGCGAAGGGCCCAGGTAACAACCTGTATCACCCTCTGCAGTTACGATTATAGACAACAAGTGCTTCGTACTATACCTACCCTATAAGCCTAAACCCTATAAGCCCTACCTTGAGCCCTGGCAGGACCTCTTTCTATCGCACCATGCGCCCTCGAGTCGAGCCGTCGAGGTGCTCAGGCAATGCCGTGCCCTGGCATCGAGAGAAGAATTCGCTGTAGGATCTCGGAATTACAGTGCAGACGTGGGCTTTTCTTCTGTGTCCCTCAGTGACTAAGGCCTATAGGCCCGTAAATGTCAGGGTTGTGGGTTACTGGTTCAGAGGCTATAAGGTTTATACATGCAGGACTTGCAGTTTTCTACTTGGAGATATGAAGTTTGCTTGTTGTACGTAATCTCGCGCTGGTGGATCTACGTCCCCGAGGGGCCCTTCATATTATAGTATTCAGGCCCTAGAACCCATTATTTGGGTCCTCGGACCCTTATGGCTTTACATAGCAGCATTGAAGATAGCCCAAATGGTTTGCCTAGGTTGCACACATGACCTCTATAGTCTAAACTCCTTCAATGATGGGGTTTATATAGGGTATAGTCCAGGGTTTTGTGTCTAAACTCCCTATGGGGATATATATATATATGGGAGTATTCTAGGGGCTTTTAAGGGGGATAATAGGACTTCAGGCTGTAGCCCCCATGATGATATCTTGAATCAATAATCGAGTACGCTCGCCCTAGGGTCCAAGTACCCAAATATGATGCGTGTAGGTGTCAAAGACAATGCAAATGTAGTATTTGAGACCTAAAACCCATTATTTGTGTACTTGGACCCTGTAAGTTTGTGTTAAGGATGGTGCTTGCAGACCAACCTTTCTGAAAGGTCCTAAAGCGAAGAAATGGAATGACTGCTGAAACCGGCCTCCGGATTCTAAATCCTTTAACCCTATATCCGAATCCCTAATCCCCAAATCCTACACCCTAAACCCTCAATCCTAAACCCTAGGCCCTAGACCCTTCAAGCCTTAAACCCTAAACCCTCATCAATTGGTAGCCTCCAGGCATCGGCAGACTCGATGGACAGCAGCCTATCGACATCGCAGAGTACCTCGGCCATGGCGTTTGAGTGGGGTGTAGGGTTTCGGGCTCAGGGTTTAGGATTTAGGGTTAGGGAATTAGGGTTTAGGGTGTAGGGATGTACTTTGTGATTTCTATTAGGGGTCCCAGAAAGTGCCCAGCACCACAGGGTACCGAACTGGGGAGGCTCTACTTTCTGGTTCCAGGAGTGTGGGAATGGGAGCAGTTGTGTAAGAGGGATTAGAAGCCCTAAGCCCCAAACCCTGTTTGGGTTTTAGGGCTTAGGGTTTAGGGTAAACCCTAAACCCTAAACCGCCCTCAACCCTAAACCCTTAACCCGGATTGACCTCAAAATATTGTCGCTAATGACCTTGGCCTTGGTCTGACATGGAATGTAGGGTTTAGGGTTTAGGGTTTAGGGTTTAGGGTCCAGATTTGCGGCAAATCTCATAACCAGGACCCTCCTTGTACCCTTAGTTGGGGATATATGGTCCCTAATAGTAGGTACTAAACCCTAAACCCTAAACATAGGAACTTACGCGGGCTGGGGGATCCATCTCAAACTTGGCTGGTTTAGGGTTTTGGGTTTGGTGTTTAGGGGATTTGGGGTTGAGGATTTAGGGTTTAGGGTCATTTGTGGAACATTTGCCTCGCAAAGCTTGAAGGGGGCTCCCAGTTACCTAAATCATGGCAACTGGGTTTTATATACTCTATAGTTGCATAGCCCAGTAGCCTACGATTTAGGTAACTGGGTGACATAGGTTCTAAGAAAGGTACAGTACCTGTAAGTTCGAGCTACCTGACAGGTATAGCTTATCTATTTATAATATGATTAGGACGTCACGAATAACCTCGAATTAGCTCCTGCAAGCTAAAACATAGCCCTGAACAACTGCACCAACATCTATAACCTTCCCTGTGCTAAAGTGAGATTTTTTGGATTGGACTCCTATAGCATTCCCTATGCAAGCCCGGTTCAGGTTTAGAGTTGAAGGTTTGGATAATCTCCTGCAATGGTATCCTATTCCCCCTTCAGCACCAGACCCCAAAGTTATAACTGTGGTTAGAAGTCTATAACTTATCATGGGAATAAGTATTGCTATAGGTCCTGCAACTTACATAGTAATGGGATAAAACCAGTAAACCCTGAACCCTAAACCCCTCAACCCCTAAACCCCCCAACCCTAAACCCTAAACCCCAAATCGCACAAACTAGGACCCTAAACCCTAAACCCTAAACCGCAGCACCTTGTAGGGACCCACAAACCTCGGGCCCAGTGGCTGCAGACTACGATGCTGCAGATCCAAGGCATTACGTCGTAAAAAGAAGACCTTCGATCTTCCATCTAAGGGCTTAGGGGTTTAGGGTATAGGGTTTAAAGGATTTAGGGCTTAGGATATCTAAATCTTTATCCATACGTGGCCCCCCCCCCTTAAGAAGCCTGCAAGCAGTAAGCACGTAAGTGAGTAAGCTGTCTGAAGGGGTAGGTGGAGGATTCTGGGACACAATAGCCTAACCCTAAACCCCATCCAAATCCTCCCGCGATAAATAAATAGATAAATAAATAAATAAATATATATAAACACCCTAAACCCCAAACCATCCTATCCCGTAAGCCCCAAATCTTGCAATCCTCCCATGAATCCCAAACCACTTTGAACCCTAAACCCCATACTATGTAATGTTGCCTTAAACCCTGTGTTGCGGCCTTTGAGGCTTTGGAAAAGACGCCCACTTCAAAAGGTGATTTGGGAGCGGCTGTTTCTTGTCTCTGTGGGTTAGGGTCAAATTTGGGCTTTCGGGCTTAGGGTTCAGCATCTCAAGTCCAAGGATCCTCTTGTCAAGCAGATTTTTCAAAGAATGGCAAACATACTCACCCACCAAATGGGTCCCACATCATTCAGAAGCTTTACAGCTTAAACTTTAGTTCCTGAACGCTAAACCCGGTCATGGCATTATATTGTTGGGGTTGTTATAAGCGGGAATCGGGACTTCATTTTTCTGTGGATTGGCTGTTGTCGTTGCTGAAGCTCTTGGCTGAGGAGTTGGGGCCTTTAGGCTTTAGGGGCTTAGGGGTTAAATTCAATAAGGGTCTTTAGATGACACACACCCCCCCCCCCCGCCCCCGCAGAGCTTCGGGCAGACCAATCTCGAAACAAAGGTCCGGAAAATTGGTAACAAAACATCTGGGGCCTGGACTGTCTCGGAGTTGAGTATAAGAGATCGGGCGGGAGTAGGATTAAGAGTAAAAGCAAGAATACCTCTGGAGAGAAGGAAGCAAAGAAACTCTTAGTCTGCATTCACTTGATTTGATTTCTATTGCGAACAATGTTTTGTTTTTTTTGGTTGTTTTTTGTTGGATGCTTAGGCCGGGGAATTGCATTATTACCGCCCCTTCATAAGAATGACCCCACGCCC